>RYZW01002623.1:0-10296 GCA_004367215.1 Colletotrichum trifolii
GAGAATTTCTTTTTTACTCTTTAGTTCTAAATAAATAGTATTTATACTCCCTATAGTTAAATTATAGCCTAAGCCTAGCTTTTTATACTATTAAAAGATTATAGTTATATAATACTAATATTACTAGTTAGTAGTACTTATTACTAGCTAGCTATTAATAGTTACTAGTTATTAATAGCTAGTAGTAGTAAAAGCTAATAGTTAGTAGTAGTTACTATATAGTTTACGTAAACGGAAAACATATAGCTACTAGTTATACTTACCCACTATAGGATTTGAACCTACTATTCTTACTATAGAATAGTAAAAGCTAGCTAGATATTAAACTATTATATTAAACGGGGTTTAATTATATTATTTAGTTACTTTTGCTTTATACCTAGAATAGTATCTAAGCTCTTTACTTTATATATAGATTTATCTATAAACTTTACCTAGTAATAGTATTTATACTAATACTAGCTTATAATTAGTTAAAATGGTAATAAAATTACTTATTATTGTAGATAATTATATTTCTAGTTCTGATATTTAACCTTATAGTAATAGAAGACTTTATAGTAATAGTTAGGGAAAGTTTTATCGAGACTAGGGTTTAATATATGAGGCTAAAAGTAACTATTAAGGTTATAGGGTTAAGAACTTTTTTAAACTTCTTAAAGATAGAATAAAACAGAATACCTATTTCGAGATATAAGAGTTAGGCGTTCTGTGATCTATCGCTTTTCTGTAACTATATTTTCACGATAACACTGTTTAATTATGTTATATTTATATAAAGATTATAAATTAACTTATATTTATAGTAGAGAGCCTTTATATTAGTAATATAAGATTTCGTTTAAGGGGTAAGTTAGGTCTAGTAAAAATATTAAAACTTTAGATTTTAACTTTCTAATAAATATTGAAATAAAGTACTTATAGTTAGTAGTTATTAAATATCTTGAGGAATCTAAATTATATATAGTTATAAAAGTATAAAAATATTGAAGTATAAGTTTATTATAGAAAGAATTATTAGTTATTTATTATTTACGAAAGAATTTATATTAAATACGTACATACTAGCTATTATAGCTATAAGGAGTTTAGTTTTGAAATAACTAAAAACTAGCTATAGTAGTTAGTAAGGAGGTAGGAAAACTAAAGTTATACTTTAAGGGGTAATATATCTACTAATAGTTATAGTAGAGAGCGAGCTGTTAGCTTTTCCTATTTTCTTATATAGTAATAGAAAGAATGATATTAATTTATAAAGTAAATAAATTAAATTTATATTACTTATTTGTGTTAAACTTTTCTCTTTAAATAGAGCCCTTTTCTCCATCATATGATAGAGGCTTTTTCCATATAAATAATGTAGTTCTTATAATATTCTATATACTTTAAAATGATAAATTAACTCTTAATTCCAAAATAGAATAAACTTCTCTTTCGCAATATAGAAATCTAGAAATCCTTTAGAAATATATCCAAAATCCTTGTTATTCTAAATATAGAATATGTGGAATTTATCTATTAATCTATTTTAAGACTAGTTATATATTAAATAAGATAGAATTATTTTGAATTATATGAATAGTAATAGTTATATCTAATCAAAAACAAACATTCTTATAATATTCTCTTCGAAGTAAATTTCTAGATTCTCTATTAATCTATTAATCTATTTAGAAACCTAGACTTTTATTATTACTATTATTTCCTTCTATATAAAGCTTTTAGATAATTCTTGACTTCTCTATAAAATACTATCTTATTTAGAAAGTATATTAAAACCTATGGTCTGCGAAATAATCATTTTAGATTTAAGACTTTCTTTATCTTCTACTAATGTGTTTTCTATTTTATTATTTCCTTTAGTTCTAGCTAGAATAGTATTCACAGATTCTAAATCTGTATTCTTAGATTTCTTTTTATTTTTATTACTATTCTTTATTAAGATATAATATTATCAACTTGGAACTTTCCTAGATAAGAATCTATATAACGTTCTTTAATATAAATCTTTTTCTTATACTTTTTTTTAAAGATTCTTTTCTTCTCTTTATACAATATTTTAACAATTCTCAACATTCTTTTTTTAAATGCGTTTAATATAATTTATTAAAATATAATTTCCTATTCTAAATATATCTAATAAAGTAGAAAAGCGAAATCTCAAATGTAAACCTCTTTATTAAACTTATTTACATAAGTTTTAGAAAGATAAGACTTTTATAATTACAATTTAAACTCTTTAAAATCTTTATTATAATTATAAATTAAAACATTTCTTTTTAATTATAAGGTAAATTATTAATGAACTCTTTACTTTTATTCAGAAACCTTTCTATACTATTAAAACTACTTAAAATAATATCAATAAACTCTTTATAAATTAAGAATTTCCTAGTAAGTTCTTAGGACTTATAAAGTTCTTATATATCTAAAAAGTTAAGGATTATCTATATTATCTTTAATTACTTAAACAGAACTCTTTATATAATACTATTATATATAGTTCAAAACGTTTTTTATTTTTATCTGTATTTCTAAAAATAATAGATTTAGTAATATCTATAAATGTATCTTTACTAATAAATACAGCTTTAATATTATTAGTTATATTAAAAGTCCTTGATCTATTTAAAGTTCTATACTTCTTAGGACCTTTTAAAAGAGGCTATACTGAATAGTTAGCTCTTACCTTATAAACCCGGTAGATAATACTAAAGATGAGGAACTATTTAAATAGAGGAAACCTTAAATAGCAATAATATAGTTAGTTAATAAAATAGATAATAAATATAGAGAATATATATAAGCCTATATCTATTGTAATTGCTTTTTAAAGATTATAGTTATATAATACTGATACTTACTAGCTCGTAACGCCTATTATTAGCTATTAATAATTATTAGCTATTAATAATTATTAGCTATTAATAATTACTAGCTATCAATAGCTATTAGTAAAAGCTAATAGCTAGTAGTAGTTACTATATAGTTCATATAATCGGAACATATATAGCTACTAGTTGTAGTTATTTATTATAGGATTTGAAATTTTTACTTTTACTATAAAAAAGTTAAAGCTAGCTAGACTTTAAACTACTATATTAAACGGGATAAAGCTTCAATATAAATAACCTAAATATGCCAATTCTATTTCTGATTAATTGAGAACTAGTAATCTTTATAGAATTACTTATTTTATTAAAATATAATAGATTGCTGAAATATGTATATTATAAAGATTTACTAAAACAGCTATCTAAAAGTCTTATAATATATAATACAAAAAAGATCTAAACTTCTCAAAATATGAGGATCATGTTCCTTCTCTATTTTAAAAATTTATAAGTTAAAGAGTTAATATTTTAGTATTGTGCTTCTTCTTTTTGAATAAAGTTATCTTTTTCTTTTTATAAAGTCTATCACAGACCTAAGCCTTAAGGCTTGTGTAGGATGTTGCTATTAGGGCTCCGCACAACTACTACCCCTATAGTCTAGTGAAGAGCTTTCACCCTAGGTATAAACTCTTCAAGTTTATTATAATACTATTAAGGTACCACTAAAGTACCTCTCCTAGCTAGCTTCTAATAAAATCAATTGAAACTTAAAGCGAGATTTGAGATAAGAAAAGTTAACTTTCTATATATATTAATTCTTTCACTATTAAAATAGTTCGAAAGTAAAGAAGAAATAAACTCAAAAGTAATTCGAAAAGACAAATATAAGAAAACAAATCTTGAATATCCGAAGAATTGAAAAGAATGGAAATAAATAAAAAGATCGGAGTTTTAGGTATTAAAATAATTTATTAAATAAGGTTGATATTCGTACAAATAAAATAATTCTAGCAAAGTATTTACTTTCTATAAAAGTAGTATTAAAGTAGCCACTTTCGTAGATTTTATGATAATATTTAATTTTCATAAATAAAAAAAAAGAAGTAAATCTTTAAAGAATAAAATGTCGAATTCTTAAGTCAAGAGAAACTAAGTGTATAATGTTTTAGAATAAATAGATAAATAAGTAGATTAATGATTAAGCTATTATTATAGATAATTATGTAGCTAGAAGAGATATAGTATAATAAAAGTAGTTTTCTTAATATAGAGATTTAACTACAATATTCCTAATAATAGTAGTTAAATGGAGAGAAAAATAGTAATTTGATCTATAGTATAATTAAGTATTCTTAACTATTTTTAATACAAATATTAAGGTGGTAATATAGAAGGTTTATTTTCTAGTTCTAGTTATAGTTACAGTACTACTCGAGTTCTGGCTATAGTTATAGCATATAAACTACTATAGTTATAATATATAAAGTATTATAATTATTATAGATATACTTTAGTATAATATATAATCTATTGTATTAGTTATATTAAATGTCTTTGATCTATTTAAAATTATATACCTCTCCGGAAGCTTTCAAAAGTAGTTATACCTAGTAATTAGCTTTTGCTTTACATTTCCTATGGATAATACTAGTTCTGAGGAACTGTTTAAATAGAGGAAACTTTAGGTAGTAAGATATAGTTAGTTAAAATATACTATCTGATAAGTAGGGAAAGTATAGACCTATTTATTATAGTTACTTCATAGAGGATCGTAGTTACGTAATACTAGATACCTACTAACTAGTAGCGTTTATTACTAGCTATTAATAGTTAGTAGCTACTTTTTAATAGCTATTAGCAAGAGCTAATAGCTAGTAGTAGTTACTATATATAGTTTACGTAATCGGAAGGCATATAGCTACCGGTCACGCTTATCTACTATAAGTATCAGGAATAATATACTTAAGAAGTAGAGTTTATACTAGTTAAACCTCGGATACTAGCATTATCTCTAAAAGCTTTACCCTATTTAAACTACTTAAAATAGAACTTTATATAATATATATATAACTATATTTTGTTATATATCATATATACTAGATTTTACCTTTTAATTATATATAATGATTAAGAGTTTAATAATACTGAAAAACTACTAAACTAAAAATATACATCATACCAAATTTGTATATCTTAATTACTAAGATATCTACTAAAAATACTTCTTTTTTAGTTCTTAGACAACCTAATTAATAGTTTACTTAATATAATACTTTTTAAATAGAAACTAAAACCTATAACGTATAGGATTATTTTAACCTTAAAGTAACTATTTACTAAAGTTCTATTTCAGAACTTCCTCAAAAGCTACTCCTAAATACCTTTCTAAAAACTAAATAGTACTAAATTAAGTGTTTTTAGGAATTCTACCCCTGAAAAGGTTAATTATAAAGAGAATTAATAACTCCTAGTAGATATTATTAAAAAGGTTTATATAAAGAATATTATAGACTTTATAGAAAAGAGATAAAGAGTCTACATAATTCTTTATAACTTTTATGTTTCGAAAGCCTAAAACTACTAATATAAATAGTTAAACTAAGTTTATTTGATAATTAGAGTTCTAAATATATAAATAAAGTATTCTAGTATTAGTACTACTATATAGAAGAGGATATACTAGTATAAATTATAGGTTTCTATAACTATTTTAATACTATATAAGAATATATATAGTATTAAAGCTACTATATAACTCTACTAGCTACTATAGGATTTAGGTAGTTTATATAAAGTATAAAAATTCTATTTATATATATTTAAGTATTTTATTTCAGTTAGAAAAAATATACTTTTTAATAACTAACTTTTAAACTATATACTATATTATTTGTTTAATATAGTGGTTGTATTGAAGGTCTTGATCTATTTAATCGCATGCCTCTCGGGAACCCTTTAAAGGAAGCTACACCCGGTAGTCGGCTCTTGCCTCATTTACCCTATAGATACTACTGGTTCTGAGGAACCGTTACACGGAGGAAACCTCAGGCAGCAAGACGCGGTTAGTTAATACGATAGTTGACAAATGGGGAAGGTACAGGCCCATCCGTCGCAGTTACTCTTTAAGGATCGCAGTCACGTGACACCAATGCCAGCCAGCCGGTGTCACCTGCCGTCAGCCGTCACCGTCAACAGTTGCCAGCTATCAACGTTAACGGCTAGGCAGGCGCCAACAGCCAGTAGCAGTTACCACATAGTTTACACAATCGGAAGGCACGTACATGCCCACCGGTCGCGCTTGCCCGCCGTAGGATTCGAACCTACTACTCTTACCGTGACAGTAAGAGCCAGCCAGACGTTAAACCACTACGTCAAGCGGGGATTTTTTGTTTAATATAATTATAAACCTAGCTATATTTAACTATCTATAAACTACTCATAATTAATAAATATAAAAGAAATCTTTTTTAATCTACTTTATTAATTCTTTAATTTACTATTTAAAAATAATATACTTAATTACTAGTAATTTTAATATAATAGTAAAACTATCTAATGATTCTAATTTTAACTATTAATATATTATACTATATTTCTATATAACTAACTAAAATATCTAGTAATATATTAATCTAGATATTAAACCTATCCTTAATATCTTAGAAATACTTATACTATTTAAATTTCATAAATAACTTAGTTAAAAAAATACTATTTAAGAAAAAACTAAATATATTATCTTTTATATTCTTATTATTTTGGGGATTTCTAATTACTATTTAGTAAATCTTAAATTTTAAGTAATTTAGGAATCTAATTATAGAGAAATAAAGAAATATTATAATATACTTTAAATATAAATTAATACTACTATTAATAATAGTTTTCTAATATTTATTTAAATAGAACTTCTTAACAAAAATAATATATCCCTTTAATTCTTCTTAGAAGTTCTGAAATATTAATATATTTCGAATAACCTAAATTTATAATAATAAATTAGAGTTAAATATAAGAAAGTCCTTAAGAAAACTAATTTAAATATCTCTAGTCTAGTATAGTATAATAAGTAATATATTATTTACTTTTAAATAGTTATATATAATATCCTAGAAATCTAGGGAACTCTTATAATTAAAAAGTAATTTTAAATATTTACTTAATATATTTTACCTAGTTAGGTTATAATTTAGTATTAGAAAGTCTTTAAAAGAGAGATTTTAAACCTTAATATTAGGATTCTAGTTAAATATAAAGAGATCTTTATAACTATATTTTATATTACTAAAAGTTTAATTAAGAATTATAGTAAAATACTAGCTATATTAGTTATTCTCGCGGGAAAGTTAGATATAACTTAAGCTAAAATGAAGTATTTATATAATTTTAAGAGCTATTTATATTTTCTAGAAAACTATAAGTATATTAAATATACTATTACTAGTTTATATACTAAGTTCCCCAATATTCAGATATTTATTACTATTTAAAATAGTATTATTAATAAAATAAATAACTCCTAACTCTATATTCTATAATAAAAATTTACTAAGAAAGAATAGTTAAATACTAAGGGGTATACTAGTAAAACTAAAGAGCTTTTAGATACTTTAAAAACTAGATTAGCCTTTTTGAGTAGTAAGTCTAGTAATACTAATTACCCCTCTAACTTAATATATATTAGTATTAATCTTATTCTTCTTAAAGGGTTATCTAAAGTTCTCCTAGCAGTTTTCTTAATTATTTAAGGATTTTATATATTTTTAAAGAATATAGTTTTTAATAGTTATAGGGTAGTTTATATTACTAATTTAATAGATTCTTTCGAGAAAGGATCTTTTAAGTTTAATATAGGAATATATTTAGTTTAATATGGTTTAACTAATTTTCTTATAATTAGATAAAATAAAAGAATTATTAAGAATATCCCTAATAGTTTAAAAAGGAAGAATATACTTGATTTAATATTAGATAATACTACTTATATTGAAAACTTCTATACTAATATTATCTTCAAAATACTATTTCTTAATTAAACTAAGATTTAGTATATAAAACTAGACTATATTCTTAAGTTTAGTTTATTTAAGTATTATATTATTATAAGATAGTTATTTAGAAAATATAATTTTATCTTCCTTATATATAAGTTTATTTTAAACTATTTTATAGTTTATTTAAGTACTTCTAGTATTATCTTAGAATTACTAAGTATTTTATTTTTTAAATTATATTTTAAGATAGTTTTCCTAGAACTAAGGTTTAATAATACTTATATATAGTATTTCTGAATAGGATATCTAGGATAGACTATTCTTAAGTATTTAGTTTTTAATATTTAAGGGGTAAAGATTATAAGATTAAAATAATTAGATTACTCCTATTATATAATAGCCTATTCTTAATAAGTTATCTCTATATAAACTTTATAGTTATATTTAGTTTGTTTCTTTTATCGTATTATTTAAGATCTATTTGATTTCCTTCAAGTATATACAAGTAACTCCTAAGTTCTTATTATTAAAGATAAAGATTTAGGTTTATTATTTTATTTATATTATTTAATAAAACTTATAATTTATTTTTTTGAGTATTATTAATATTTAAAGAATACGTAAAGAAATAGAGAGGCTTTTTAATTTATAAGATTGAATAAGATATTAAGAGAATAGTAAGAGTAATTAATAGAGAGACTAGTTACTAGAGATAAGTAATAGAATAAATGATTAATTTTAAGCTATTTGTTTCTTAAACTGAAAAATTAGTTAAAATAAGTAAGTATACTAGAAACCAACTAATTATTTAAAATATAAAAATATAAGAAACTATAGGATTACTACTTGAACTATAAATACAATTAATTTAAGTTATAGTTATACTATATAATATATCTCTAAATATTGAAAATAACTAGAGATTACTATATAAAGTTAAAGAAGTCTAGTATAAGTAGTACTTTTATTAGTAGGTACTAAAGTATACTCTAAGCTTTTATTAGAACTTGTAATTTTACTAGGGATAGATTTATATTTATAATTATCAAGTATATTTACTTAAGAAATACTATAAATAAAGTATTTTGAAAAGGTTATTTAAAGTTAAACTAAAAGAATATATTAGATATCTAGTAAGTTATATTTTAAATATTTATAATATATATAAGATCTAGATTTTTACTTTTTAGAAAATTATAATTATTTAAAAGATTAAATCTAATAAGATGAGATTTTAGTTAAAGTAAGATTTATATAAAGTATTTATAAAAGAAATAATGAAACTACTAGTTATATTAATTACTAAAGAAAAAGAAGACTTTATTCTTAAAATATTTAGAAACTTTAAAATAGTAAGAATATTTAATAAAAGAATTTTTCTTCTACTAGTTATCCTATTAATACCAGAAATAGCTTAAGATATTAGGTTAAGTTTAGAGTTAGTTTCTAAGACTAATAAAAGAAGTTTAATTATATTTAAACTAATATTTGAACTAATAAAACTAATCTAGGTTTCTAATTAATAATAATTAGATATAATAACTTTAAGTAAAAATTAGAGTTTAAGAAATATACTAATAACTAGAAAACTAGATAATATATTGAAAATTAGAAATCTAGTTAACTAAGAAGGAATACTTACTTTAACTAAGAATAGAAATAATTATTTTAAGATTTCTATTATTATAAGCTATACCTAACTAGTTAACTCTAGTTCTACCTAAGTCCCGATAACTACGAAAAGTTAAGCCTAGGCTATAATTCAGCCATAAAAAGCATAAATACTATTTATTTAGAACTAAAAAGTAAAAGAGAGGTTCTCGTGAAAAGCGTGAAAAGTCTACTTAAAAGTAGTACTAGGGACCTACTAGTAGCTTACTAGTACCTAACTCTTTAGGTATAGTTATTAGGATTTAGGTAGAACTAGAGTTAACTAGCTAGGTATAGCTTATAATATTACCCTTTTCCCTATTAGTAGTATACTAGAGCTACCCTATTAAAATCTCTATTATAATTATTAATTAGCTTAAAATACACCTTATACTAATCTAATACCTCTATCTCCTATATCATATCTACTACCTCTTATATAGTATTTATAAATCTTTTCTATTTAACAAAAACTTACTATTACTACTTTCTACTTACTTAGTACTATTTTATTACTAGTATATCTTTAATTTCTTACTCTACTTTACTATTATTATTAACTATAAATAATAGTTATAAGTCTATAATTTCCTAGCTAAGTAAAAGGTTACTAGCTACCCTCTAGAGTAGATTAATATAAAACTTAAAGTAAACTATCCCTAATATATTTAATTTAATGATATATAATATAATAACCCTTATAACTTTATATTTATAATATAACTAGTCTAGCTTCTTACTTAGCTATAATAACTTATAGTTTAAGATATTTAACTATACTTTATTATTTATTTAATACCTATCTATAGGGGACTAAT
>RYZW01002626.1:0-10434 GCA_004367215.1 Colletotrichum trifolii
GGGTATAATTATCTATAATAATAGGTTATTTCATTACTATTTTAACTAGTTATAAGCTAGTATTAGTATAAATACTATTATTAGGTAGAATATATAGATAAATCTATATATAGGGTAAAAAGCTTAGATACTATTCCAGGTATAGAGCAAAAGTAACTAAATAAAGTTCTAATAAAATTATTTTAAATACTATAACTAATAAGTAGCTTATAGATATTTAAAAAAAAAGACTATCTACTTAACTTATCACCTATTATACTAAGTTAATAATATTAGAAACTAGGTATTAACTAGGTAATATTTTAATATCAATATACTACTATGATACTAGTTACTTGATATTTTAGAGTATTATAGTAATATAATTATAGAAGTTTTAAAAACTATCTAGCTATACTAGAAATATCTATATTTATATAAGTATTTAGTTACTTTTACTCTATACCTGGAATAGTATCTAAGCCTTTTACTTTATATATAGATTTAACTATGGAATTTACCTAATAATAGTATTCGTGCTAATACTAGCTTATAACTAGTTAAAATAGTAATAGAATTACCTATTATTATAGATAATTATACCCCTAGTTCTAATAATTAACTTTATAGTAGTAGAAAACTTTATAGTAATAATTTATATAAGGAAAGCTTTACTTAGGCTAAGGTTTAGCGTATATAGCTAAAAATAACTACTAAGGTTATAAAGTTAAGAACTTTTATGAATTTCTTAAAAATAGAATAAAATAAAATACTTACAAGAGCTAGATATTCTATAATCTATTACTCTTCTATATCCTTTATAATAAAACTAAAATGTCCTCGAAATCTATATAACTACCTATAAAAAGAACTATCGAATAAGTATAGAAATATCTATTAATAATTATTATAACTAAAACTATTATTTTATTAAAATAAGTCTTAATAATATTATCCTAAATACTATAATTAATAGGTAATTTATAGATATTTAAAAAAGGATTATCTAACTAACCTATAACCTGCTATATTAAGCTAATAATACTAGGGACTAGGTATTAACCAGGTAATATTTTAATATTTATATACTACTATAATACTAGTTACTAGATATTTTAGGGTATTATAATAATATAATTGTAGAAGTTTTAAAACCTATCTAGCTATACTAGGAATATCTATATCTATATAAGTATTATTTATAAGTTAGCTATAATTAATATATTAAGATTATTTACTAATAANCCTCGAAATCTATATAACTACCTATAAAAAGAACTATCGAATAAGTATAGAAATATCTATTAATAATTATTATAACTAAAACTATTATTTTATTAAAATAAGTCTTAATAATATTATCCTAAATACTATAATTAATAGGTAATTTATAGATATTTAAAAAAGGATTATCTAACTAACCTATAACCTGCTATATTAAGCTAATAATACTAGGGACTAGGTATTAACCAGGTAATACTTTAATATTAATATACTACTATAATACTAATTACTAAATACTTTAAACTATTATAATAATATAATTATAGAAGTTTTAAAAGCTATCTAGCTATATTAGAAATATCTATATTTATATAAGTATTATTTATAAGTTAGCTATACTTAATATACTAAAATTATTTACTAATAAAAACAAGGGGAGGGGCTGATAGCTCGCTCTCTACTGCGACTATTAGTAGATGTGTTGCCCTCTGAAGTACAACTTCAGCCCTCTTACCCCCCCCTACTAACTACTATAGCTAGCTCCTAGTTAATCTAAAGCTGAACCCTTTATAGTTATAACTAGTATACCCGCCCTGTATTAACCTTTTCGTAGATAATAAATAACTAATAACTCCTTCTATAATAACCTTATACTTTTATACCTTTATACCCTTATACCCTCATAGCTACGTATAATTCAAACATCTTAAGATATTCAATTACTACTAACTATAAGTACTCTATTTAAATATTTATTATAACCTTAATATCCGTAACTTTAATATCCTTACTAAACCTTACCTACCCCTAAGATAAGACTTTACACTACTAATACGAAAGTTCTCTACTATTAATATAAGCTAACTTATAATCTCCATATAAGTATAGCGGGATTTAGCCTATTCTTATTAATAAATAATTTTAATATATCGAGTATAGCTAATATATAAATAATACTTATATAGACATAAATACTTCTAATATAACTAGATAACCTTTAAAACCCCTATAATTATAGTATTATAATACTCTAAAGTATCTAATAATTAATATTATAATAAAATATTAATATTAGAATATATTATCTAATTAATACCTAGTCGCTAATATTATTAGCTTAATATAGCAACTCATAGGATAACTAGATAATTTTCTTTTAAATATCTATAAACTACCTTTTAATTATAATATTTAGACTAATTTCATTAAAGCCTAGTCTAATATACTAATAACTTTAATTATAATAATTATAGCTAGATATTTCTATACTTATCTCATAATTATCTTTTTATAAGTAACTATATAGATTTCAAGGAGATTTTAATTTTATTGTAAAAGTTACAGAAAAGTAATAGATCACAGAATACCTAACTCTTATATCTCAAAATAAATACTCTATTTTATTCTATCTTTAGAAAATTCAAAAGAATTCTTAACCCTATAACCTTAATAGTTACTTTTAGCTATATATATTAAACCCTAGCTAGTCTCGATAAAGCTCTCCCTATATAAACTATTACTACGAAATCTTCTACTACTATAAAGTTAAATATTAGAACCGGGGGCATAATTATCTATAATAATAAGTAATTTCATTACTATTTTAACTAGTTATAAGCTAGTATTAGCATGAATACTGTTATCGGGTAAAATTTATAGATAAATCTATATATAGGGTAAAGAGTTTAGATACCATTCCAGGTATAGAGCAAAAGTAACTAAACAAACTAATAAAAACAAGCTAAGTCTTACTATACTTATATAGAAATTATAATTCAGCTTATATTAGTAATAGAGAACTTTCGTATTAGTAGTATAAATTCTCATCTTAGGGGTAGGTAAGGTTTAGTTAATAGGGATATTAAACTTATAGATATTAAGGTTATAATTCGAATAGAATACTTATAATTAGTAGTAATCAAATATCTTGAAAAATATGAGAATTATATATAGTTATAAAGGCGTGAGGGTATAAAGGCGTAAGGTTATTATAGAAAGAATTATTAGTTATTTATTATTCATAAAAAGGTTAACGCGGGGTAGGTATACTAGCTATAGCTATAAGGGGTTTAGCCCCGGACTAATTAGGAGCTAGCTATAGTAGTTAGCAGGGGGGGTAAAAGGGCTAAAGTCATACTTCAGGAAGTAATATATCTACTAATAATCATAATGGAGAGAAAGCTATTAGCCCTTCTATCTATATAAGTATTATTTATAAATTGGTTATATTTAATTAATATATTAAAGTGATTTATTAATAAGAATAAACTAAACTTTACTATACTTATATAGAAATCGTAAGTTAGCTTATACAAACAATAGAGAACTTTTATATTAGTAGTATAAAATCTTATTTTAAGAGTAAATAAAACTTAATCTAGAGGATATTAAAATTATAGATATTAAAGGTATAATAAATGTTTAAATAGAATACTTATAGTTAGTAATAATTAAACATCTTAAGATATTTAAATTATATATTAATAGCTATAAAAGTATAAAAGCGTAAAAGTATAAATTTATTATAAAAAGAGTTAGTAGTTATTTATTATCTATAAAAAGGTTAATACGGGGTAGGTATACTAGGTACTATAGTTATAAGGGGTTTAGCCCTAAATTACCTAGGGGCTAGTTATAGTAGTTAGTAGGGGGAATAGGAGGGCTAAAGTTATATTTTAGGGGATAATATATCTACTAATAGTCATAGTAGAGAGCGAGCTATCAGCCTTTCCTAAATAAAGTTAATATAGAATATTAAATAGATATTTATAAGGATGTCTAATATAATATTTAGTAAGTTTAGAATATTAATAACTTTATATTTAGAAGATATTTAATTAAGTTTCTTATTTAGTTGATTTATCTTTATATAGTATAGTAATAATTTTACTTTATCCTTAATATAGAACTTTTTAATTATTTATTATACTTTATTTATACTTATTTTATTATTCTACTATATATATACTATTACTATTTAAACTATAGTAATACTATTTTTAAAATAAAATAGGAAACCTAAAACTTATTTTAAACTAGAATATATAATTTATTTTACAATTTAGGAATATATAATAAGTATAATATTAAACTTATTTAGGAATTTATTTAAACTTATTTCTATTATTAGAAAGTCCTTATTATTTAGTACTAGTTAATAAGTAATAATATAAGCTAATTAGCTTAGTTATAAGAGAGTAATATATACTTATAAGAAAACCTAAATCTCAGGTATTATTTTCTCTATCCTATTATCTATTTAGGGGTAAAATAATATTAATAATAATTATTATACTTTAATTAACTAGTGTAGAATTATTTAATAAATACTAACCTAGTCTAAATTATAATTAGTAGTAATTAATACAGGGAAGCTATAAAACTACTACTAGGTATCTTAGAATTTCTCTATATAAATTTTAGTAATATAAATAATATAATTTCTAAATAGATATATTTTAATAATTAATCTTTATTTATTTTAAAGCATTCTAGGTTCTTTTCTATAATGGATAGTAGGTTTATTGTAAAAGTAATAGAAATTTATAACTAGAACCTATTAGGAATTAGTAGGAATTATAGTACATTTTAGTAATATTATTAACTTTTATATAAATACTAATAGATAATATATATTTATATAAAATATTTAATACCTTTAAACATACTATCCTAATCCTAATCCTATAAGAATACTATAAATATTAAATTAATACTAAAGTAATTTAAGATTAAGGAATTATAGATTTTTTAGAAAGTTATTATTATTAGTAACTCATATTTAGAAACCTAAACCTAGCTTTAATAAAGTAAAATACTTTTTCTACTATATAAATAACTACTTATATCTATATTAAGATTCCTAGGGGAAATATTTTTACTACTTAGTAGATAGTTTCTAGGTAAACTTTTATATAAGTATTACTATATAAAAGTATTATAGCTAAAAGCCTAGCAAAGGAAAAAGTAATAGTAAAAGGTAGGTCTCTGTAGGTTATAAGACTTCAACTTAGTAGGCTAACTAGTAGTAGCTATAAGAGGGCTTTTATCCTATAGTAGCCTGAGGCTACTATATTACGTAATCTATATCTATTCCTAGCTATCCTAGCTCTCCGTATAAGCTATAAGGTATATCCTTATAACTATCTCCCCTTTTATAAGCCTTAGGCCCTAAGGCTTATAAACGCTATATAGCCGCTTTCGTATTCGCTAGTTGTTTACTAACTATTTAGCGATTAATAATAAAAGGGATTCTTCCTATATATATGTTAATATATAAGAGTTATCCTATACATATATTAACATATAGGAGTCGTTTATCCTACACGTATATTAACGTATAAGGGTTATCCCATACATATATTAACGTATAAGGGTTATTTATCCTATACGTATATTAACATATAAAGCTCCTATTGCTACATTAAGTAAAAATACTTCCCGTGTAATATATTAACCCTACGAGGTCCCCCGCCTATTAGCGAAATTCCGGTATATTAACCGGGATCTTTAGAGTAAATCCCAGGGCGTCTGACCCCTTCAGTATATTAACCAGAAATCTATCCTATATCAGCAACACTCTCCACAGGGCTTCTTATTACTAATTAGGCTTATAAGGCTTCTCATAGCTGATTAGGCTACCGAGGCATTAGTATATATTCGCTAGTAAGCTCTTCTAAACCTTCTTATTATATTATAGCCCTAGGTTTATTATAGGTCTAGAGACTCTTCTTCAGCAAACCCTTAATAAAGTATTCATAGTAAGCCCTTATAAGCTACTTGCCCTCTATAGTACTTTTACTATACTATAATTTCCCGGCCCTAGGCTTAAAATAGCTCTAGGGACCTGTTAGCGAGCCCTTAGTAGTGAGGCGTTTATAGTAGACTTTTATAAGGTAGCCTAGTCTCTAGTAGAATATATAGAACTTATTATAGTAATAAGTAGCTATAGTATAGCCTAACTTACTATATACTTTATATAAGAAGTAGCCCTTAGGGTATTCTTTGAAGTATACTTTTTTCGCTAGGGAGCTAGTATTAGAATCCCTGTAACGTTTAAGCACTAACCCCTTAGTACTAGTAGTACTCTTAATACTACTAATAAACATATCCTAAAAATCCCAAAAGGTTCCCTAGAAGTATTTAGCTACTAGGGCTACTACCCTAGGTACCTAATTATCAAACTTCTAGTATTATAAGTATTATTATAACTTAATCTTAAGGTAATAGAAGAATATAAAAGTATAAAGCCTCGAAACCTCTAGCTTAGGAGTACCTAGGGTTTTATAAATAGCCGACTATTTAGTATAAAACTTTAGTAAGGACTAGCTTTTATATTAAAACGTATAAAGTATACTATATAGGTATAACTCTTATAGAATCAGGTTAGTCAACGAATAGCAAATAAATACTATAAAATCAGCCTATATAAAATCTAGTAATGGTATATAATAATAGTTATACTACTAGGTCTATAGGCTATATACTAGTTTAGATATAGCTTACTAGATCTAGTATATTATAGAAGCCCCTAGGCATAGAGAATAGCTATCTTAAATCGTTATTAACTAATCCTCAATTTCATATAGGGTAGTACCTTCATAAAAGAAGCCATATAGGTAACTAGGGGGCTTTAAGTAATCTTTATAGTTAATAGTAATTATTTCGTGAACTAATAGTATAGGAGTCGCCGTGAATTCACCGCTAGACAATCAAACCAATATCATCTCTATAAAAAAAAACTATTATTTAAGGGAGTATACAAGTACTACTATAGTCGCTATAGGTTTAGGCAATATAGTTACTATATATTCAGCCGTAGTAGTAGGTTTAGTAGAGTTTTCAGCAGGTATTATCTAGGATACTGAGTTTTCCGCTAAGTATTTAGTAACTATTTATTGTGATAGAGCTATTACTAAAATCCCGGCCCTACCCCTCTAGGAAATAGAAGTTAAAGAATTATAAAAGTATTATAGCTAAAAGCCTAGTAAGGGAAAGAGTAATAGTAAAAAGTAGGTTTCTATAAATTATAAGATTTCAACTTAGTAAGCTAACTAGTAGTAACTATAAGAGGGCTTTTATCCTATAGTAGCTTAAAGCTACTATATTACGTAATCTATATCTATTCCTAGCTATCCCGGCTCTCTATATAGGCTATAAGGTATATCTTTATATACTATAATTATCTAGTTTTATAATACTAGTAATATAATACTCTAAAATATAATATACTTATTTAGTAATTTATTAGTAGTATATTACTAATTATTCCCCGCTTATATAACTCTTTCCTAACCCCCTTCTATTTATATATTATAAGTTAAGAATACTAGAAAAACTTTTACTTATTCCTATAATTAACTTAGAAAAACTAGAAAGCTTATATTCTAAGTTTTAGTTCTATTATATTATCTTAGTTCTATTAAGAAAGAATATTAAGGTATTTTATAAAATAACCTTAATGATATTTCAAAATAAAACTAAATTCTAATAAAATTTCTATTTATTTTATTTATTATTCTAAGATAAATCTAAGGTTTAGAACGTATTCTAAGATTTTATAGTTAGAGAAAATAATAAATAACTTTATTATACTTTATAAATTTACTAATTATAGTTTTAAATCCAACTTTTACCACGAGGTCTTCTACTACTATAGGGTTGAATGTCGGAACTGGGGGTATAATTGTCTATAATAATAGGTAATTTCATTACCATTTTAACTACTTATAAGTTAGTATGAGCACGAATACTATTATCGGGTAAAATTTATAGATAAATCTATATATAGAGTAAAGAGCTTAGATACTATTCTAGGTATAGAGCAAAAGTAACCAATCAGTTTTAAATATAATACTACTAGTAGTAGTTCCTTATTGTAAATAATATAATCTTACTAAATTGGGGTAAATTTTAACTAAATAATAAATGACTAGTTATAATATATTATTTTNAATAGGAAATAGCTATAATAGTTTAAAGTCTTATATTTATATAGTAGCTATTCTTAAACTTTATAAAGTATTTAAAACTACAAAATTCGTATTAATAATCTTTCTAGAATTATTTATTATATTTTTCTATAATCTCGTTTATATAGATATAACTATAGGGGAGCGAGGAGTTCAAATATCTTTAGAAAAGGTTAAATATAAAAGATAGATAAAATACTATATTAGAATAACTAGGAGATTTGTATTTAAAACTATTTTTTAGCTAGTACTTTTTAGTTATTTTGAGATATTCTAAAATATTCCTATTTATAGCTATAGAATTATATAAATAGTTAACTAGAAGAAGTCCTAGAAATTTAATTTTCTCGAGGATTTCAAGATATAGATATTAGGACTTCTAATAATAAGCTTTAGTTATAAAGTAAATTAGATATTAGAGAATACTTAGAATATAGTAAAATAGAAGTTCTTATTCTAGGAATCCTATAGTAGAAGCTATTATTATTATTTATATTTTATTTAGTAGTATTTATTTATCTATATATTAAAGTAATAATAGTAGCTAAATAAACTTATCTTAAAAACTATACTATATTATACTTCTAGAATAAGGTTAGTAAGGTTTTTATGAGAAATTGAAAGATTTTAGGGTACTACTAAGTTGATATTTATAAGTTTAATAAATATAAGTACCTCTTAAAAATCAAAACTTATCTAGTTATTCGTAGAAATTAATAGCTATAAGATAATTATAAGACTTATATCATAATTCTAAAAAGTATATTATTTCGAACCTTTATAGTAATTACTAATTACTTTAATTTCAAGCTATTCTAATATAATATAATTAATATTCAGTTACTTTTACTTTGTACTTAGAATGGTATCTAAGTTCTTTACCTTATGTATAGATTTAACTATAAAATTTAGCTAATACTAGTATTCATACTAATACTAGCTTATAACTAATTAAAATAGTAGTAAAATTATTTATTATTATGGATAATTATACTTCTAGTTTTGGTATTAAACTTTATAGTAATAGAAAACCTTATAGTAATAGTTAGGAAAGGTTTTATTAAAACTAAAGCTTAATATATATAGCTAAAAGTAACTATTAGTTTATCTGGAGGGTAACGTATGCTATATGTAATCTCGTCGTATAGGTATAAAAGGATTCTAGTATTCATTATTGTTGTTATTACGTTATATACCTATACGTAAACATATAAAGCTCTAGATCTATAGTATAGTAGTTACTTACTAATTACTATAGCACGAGGTTCTAGCTAGTAACAGGTATTACTAGGGAGGTATGTAAAATATATAGCTATATATACTATATACCGAGGTATATAGCTATATATACTGTATAGGTATAGAGGTATACGTGCCATACATAGTACTATATACTATACGGTATAGTATTACCGATACTAGTAACTTTTCTTTTACTATATACCTCATATACTTCTATTTATATATAAAAGCTATTATTAAAAACACTATAAATTTATACTAAAAATACTATTACAAATAGTATTAAAAAACAAGTATAAAATAGCGTCAAAAGTGATCCTTTTACCTCTTACTTAATAATATCTAGTTACCCGTATAATTTACTTTACTCGAGTTACCTATTTCTCTATTCGAATAGTTATATAGTTCGAATTAATAAATCTCTTAAGGATATAGTTTAAGGTACCTTTTATGAAAGTATTAGTAATATTATTATCTCCGTTAATCTACTATATTTCGTAGAGCTCGTAGTATTTATATAACTACTTTAATACTATAATATTAATTATTAGGTATTTCTTTTTAGTAGTACTAAGCTTTATGAAGTATTTATAGAGTAAGTATAAGTTAGTATATATAATAGTTAAGATATAAGGGAAATTTCGATATTTAAGGATTTTCTTAAGTATTATAACTATAGTATAAGTAAAATCTATACTAGCTACTAAAGTATAAATCTCTAAAATAAATATATTCCTAGTAATCTTTTTATTTTTAGTAAGAAAGTAGTATATAAAATTACTATAAAAATTAAACTAGTTATTACTAAGAGGGGCCGATAGCTCGCTCTCTACTACGACTATTAGTAGATATATTTCCCCCTAAAATACGACTTCAGCCTTCCTACCCCCCACTAACTACTATAGCTAGCCCCTAGTTAATCCGGGGCTAAACCCCTCGCGGCTATAGTAGCTAGTATACCTGCCCCGTATTAACCTTTTTAATAATAAATAACTAATAACTCCTTCCGCGATAACCT
>RYZW01002627.1:0-11582 GCA_004367215.1 Colletotrichum trifolii
TACTAATAAATTAATAGATTAAACCTCAAAGATATTATTATTTTTAAGTTATAATAAATTATTAAAATCCTTACTCTATTTATAGTAATTAATTATATTAATTAGAATATAAGCTATCCTATAAGTTTTAGTATAAGATAAAAGAGAAAAATAAATAATAACTACTTATAGAATAAATATATAAAAAAAGCTAGAGCTTATATTAAGATGATAACTAATAAAGAGAAATATCTAGAATATATTAAAAAATCACTAAAAACCTAGGAGAACTAGAAGATAAAAGCTTTCCTCTAGAATACTAAATATTCTAGTATATTATAGTTAGCTTATCTTAAGATAGAGAACTAGGTTTATAATAATATTTATACTACTATATAAGTTCTTACTACTAAGAGATTAGGATATTTACTTACTTAAAATAGTATATAGAAAACACAATAATATTTATACTACTATATAAGTTTTTACTACTAAGAGATTAGGATATTTACTTATTTAAAATAGTATATAGAAAAATACCTATCTTTTATAAATTATAGTATAGTATAGTATTAATTATACTTTTCCTAGTACCTAATCTACTAGAGTTTAGTATAATAAGAAAAACCTATTAATTAGTTTTAATAATAGTAATAATATCTAGGAAGATATTAAATTTAGGAATTTATTTATATAGATAGAGAAGATTTTAATTAATATAGATATTTATAATAACTTTAAAACTAGCTAATAAGCTAAAGAAGTCTAAAGTATTAAATAAGAGACCTAGAAAATTATGGAATAGTATAAATAGGTAAATATTATTTAATTATTATAATTAATTACTATAAATACTAATAATTTATAATTAAATAAAAATAAAGAGTTCTAATATTTCTAAAAAGCCTAGTTTGCTATATTTAAGTAGTTTTGTATAAAGTTCTGATTTTAGTATAACTAGTTTAGTATTATATTAAAAATTATTAAGGAGAGCTTTATAAAGAATAGATAAATTAATAGCTTTACTTTTTTTATTAAAAAAGAGTTCTTACTTTATTATATACTTATGAAATACTAGAAAACTACTAGTATACTAGTAAAATTTCTTTTTTTAATTTATAGAGTAAAGAAGTAAGTAATATTAGAGTATCAAAAAATATTTACTAATTATTTTAGGTTTTTTAAATTTAAGTATTATTTTATCTTTAATATTCCTAGTCATTTCTATATAATTTATAGCTATTACTATATTATTAATTATAAGCTTATTTTTCTTGATATAGTTTAAGAGGTTTATAGTAGTAAACTGAAGTTAGATTAGTTTATTTTTCTTAGTCCTATTTTTTTATAGTAAAGTATTAATCTTATTAAGATTAACTAATTTACTAAAGAAATAGAAAAGACTTTTAAGGGAAATATAGAGTAGATCCTATTTTACTTTTACTTTTAAATCTTATTTAAAGTATTCTCTATATCTTAGGAAAAGTATTAATAAAAAGCCTAAAATTTAATAGCTAAACTAGATTTTACTTTTATTAAGGAGATTATAAAAGAAATAGGATAAAAGAAATTAAATCTAGGATTTTTATTTTATAGTAATTAATTATAGTAATTAGTAGAAACTTTTATATTATATAAAACTAAAAACCCTAAATATATTTCGAGAGTTCTTTTAATACATTAAAATCTTTTTTTAATAATATAACTTATTTAGTATAAATTATATAGAAATTTATATCTAGATAAATTAGTTAAATCCTTTATTTCTTTTATAATATATTTATTCTAGAATAATCTAATAAGGTAATCTTTAGTAATTTCTTATAAAGTATAAAAAGTAATAGATTAGATTTTGAATTCTTTTTAAATATAATTTAGTAAAGATTATACGATTTTATATATAAACTATCTAAATAGTACTTTTAGGATAATAAGGTTAGTTGTTTTTTGAAGTTTCCTAATTTTACGTAAAATATAAACTATCTAATTCGAAATATTTAAAATAAAAATAATAAAGTATTCTTATTTCCTAGATATTATTATTTTTTCTTTTTAAGTAGTATAATAATTACTAGTTTCTTATAAGTTATTATTATTGTTTTTTGTAGTTTTAGTAGATATTTTAGACTTATCTATATAGCTATTTTTATAGTAAATCTAGTTTAAGTTATATTTAGAAGTTATTTAAAAAGAGGAAACTAGAAGCTAGAGTAGTTATTCTAACTATTTAAATTAATACTAAGTAATCTTAAATTATATATACTAAGTAATCTTAAATCTAGTATAGCTAGAATAGATTTTTCAGCTTTCTCTCTTATATTTATATTTTATTAAAATAATAATAGAATTACTAGAAGTATAATATTAATTTAGTAATATTAATAGATTTAAATATAAGATAAGATTTAATAATAATAATAAAAATTTTATTTTATAAGAGTTATAATTAAAGAATTATAAGGTTTATTATAGAATATCTAACTATAAATAATTATTAAATATAACTTTATAATACCCTAAAATTTAACTTAGACCTAATATCTTATATTTAAACTAATTAATATTAATATTATAGTAATTATTCTTTAATAATCTCTAAAGAATACTAAAGAGTTATTTTTATAATTTCTAAAATATTATAAACCTTACTTAGGAGTAATTTTAAAGATAATTTAGATCTTCTAGATATTACTAACCTATATACTTACTTTAATTTTATTATCCTTATAATAAATATCCTCTACTAATTTATTACTTTTTAGTAAACTTTCTTATAGTATTAATTATAAATTATAAATAACTAATACTAACTATAGAATAAAGAATCTCTTAAAAAATATCTTAATTAAATAGAAGTATTTTAGTCTAGTATTAAAGTATTAATTTAGGATAAGTTTAATTATACTTTTTATTAAACTACTAGGTACCTAGTTATTCTATATAAATAATACTATAAACTACTTACCTATCCTTATATTAAATTAAGTAATATAAGTATTATATTAAAATATTAGAAGATTTATACTAAAAAGTTAAATAATTTAACCTAATTAAATAATCCTATTATAAATAGAGTAATTATAAGTAATTTTTTAAAGTATTTATAGTAATTATTTATAATAATTTAATTTAAGTTTTATCTAGTAATCCTATAGAAGTTTTATAATAAGCTTTTATTTACTTAGTAATAAGGGTAAACTTTTATTATTAAATACTATTTATAATTACTTTTTTAAGTAGTTCTATTAGTTTTTATAACCTAATTATAAGTTACTAAACTAACTAACTTTTTCTAAATAGCTATTAACTAAAGTTCTGAGGATTTAATTATTATTCCTAAATTTATTTTTTAGAAATAAAAGAGTTTTTTTTATAATTAATATATAGAGTACTCTTAGTTTTAAGTATTCTCTTCTTAGGGTTTTCTGCTATTTTGTTAGTAAGAACTAGAATTTATAATAAGTTATTATTAGTACTACTAATATATCTAAAAAGTATACCTAGATATAGTAAACTAAAGTAATAATCTAGCTTCTTTAATATTTTTAAGAGAAAACAAATTAATACTTAAACTTCCAAATAATTTCAGTAGATAATACTTTATCTTTTAACTTTTAAATTCTTACTAAAGAATATAGTTATTAATTTAGAATTAAGATTCTAGATATCTATTATTTTAGATATTTTATTTATATCTTTAATTTTATTATCTATAAGATATACTATATAGTTAAAATATCTTAATCTAAAACTTTAAATAATAAAATATTAAATATCTAACTAAAAGATATAGATAATAAGAATTATAATATATAAAAAGCTTTTTATTTTAATACTTTAATATACTTATATTTTATTATAGAAACCTATTAAATAAAGATAACTTTAAATAAGATTAATAGAACGAAAATCATATAATTAAAACTAATAACTAACAAGCTACTAATCTTACTAATTATAAACTATAAAAATAACTTAATTAAGTAATTTTATAAAATAAAAACTATATAAGTATAGTTATTTATAAAGTATAACTATTTATAGTAATTAATTATAGTAATACTAAATTAATAATTTATAGATTAGATAGTTTATTATTTCTCTAAAACTTTTAATACTTAAATCCTAAGAATTCCAGAAACTTTAAGATTCTACTTGACTATAGAAATAGTTTTTAAAACTTTTATAAGATATTTATATTTAATAGAACTTAGTAACTATAATATATGTTCAAACTAAACTCCTCTAGCTAACTATTAATATATAGTTCTAGAAATAGAAAGAAAACCAAGAAAACACTATTTCAAATATAAAATAAAAAGCTTTAGATATTTTACTTAATATTATAAAACTTTTTATTTTATATACTAACTTTATTAGTTATATATAAGATATTACCCCTAGGTATACTTTTACTCTCTTTTAGATTATTTTACTATACTTTTAGATATATATTACTACTCTAAAAGAGAAGACTAATAATAATAATTATAATTAGATATCTATAATTATTAATACTACTTTAAATAGATAGAATAAATTTAAGGAGTATATTAATATACTTCTTAAATTAAATTCTTTTCAGGTTTATAGTATTACTACTCTTTTAACTCTAATTCCTAGTATTTTAGTCTCTTAGATATAAAGTATCTAGTTTAACTTTAATTAAACTCTTAGAATTTTTATAAATACCAAAACTCTTTAACAACAATTTAAACAAGATTTTATTAAAATTTATACTAATTAATACTATTTAAAAGCCTAGTAAATTATCTAATAAACTACTAGTATTTAACTTTAAAGTTTATTTAACTTTATATAAATAATATAGTCTAGTAATCTAACAAAAAAAGTATTTATAGTAATCTATTATAGTAATTATATATACTAAATATCTATAAAGTTCTTAATTAAAAGTATAGTAAACCTAGGATATTTATAATAAATACTTTAATATAAATATATTTATTTTATATATTAAACTATTAGAATACTTCTAATTACTATTATAGTTATACTTACTAGTAAAATAGCTTAAGCTTTTTAGTTAAGACTAGACCGTAGCTATCCCTAGTTCAAGGGTATTTATACTATAGCTATAGATTATCTCTATATTTAAATAACTTCTATTCTTCTTAAATATTTATTTAACTTAATATATAATATTTATTACTATTCCCAATTCAACTTCTCAGCTAAGATAATTTTTGAACTCTTTACTATTAAGGTTAAGTAGTTAAAAAAGATTTAGCTATCCTATTCTTAATTAGAAGAAATACCTAATAAAAAAATAAAGCTATTAAAGTAACTAAAAAACACTAGTATACTATTTATACTACTTTTAATTATAGTTCTCTTTTAGATAAAATAAAAATAAAAAATTACTTTTATACTTATTAATTACTTATAAACTCCTTAATTAAAATTCTCCCTAAAGAAAATATTCATAAAAATAGAATTAGTATTATTTCTAATAGAAATATAATTAAAAATAATAACCTTAATAATAATAATAAATTCAGTTAATTTAGTACTTAAGCTTCTAAGAGGAACTTTACTCCTTTTCTAAACTTCCCCCCTTTATTAAATCTCGAGAATACTCTATTAAGAAATAATATTAGAATTATAGCTAAGCTTATTACTCTATTTAGAGTTATAGCTAAAGTTTATATTAACTCTACATTCTATCTCTCTATATAAAAAGTATTAAAAGGCTTAAGTAGTCTCTAATACTCTTATAGCCCTATATTTTCTATATATTCTAGAAAATCAGTTTATAAAGTTTAGGTTTTATAATTTATATTAATTATACTCTAAATTAGTTATACTTTAATATTAAAACATTTAATATTTAAAGTTTAGTAGCCCATATATCCTAGAACCTTAAATATTCCATATAACGTGAAATTAACCTTTCTAAAAATAAACTCTATTTTAGTTATATAAACAGTAAAGTTCCCTACTTCTATAGAATCCAAACTTCCTATTATTATTACTATTTCTACTAATACTAATACTATTTTCAGATACTACTTTAAACTCCTTATTCTTCTATAGTTAATAATTATACTATTCCCTAAAACCTTTACTAGTACTTTAATATTAATTCAACAAATTATAAACCTAGTTTCTATTTACTTCTATTTAACTAACTTTTAGTATTTAACCTAAAACCTATCTCTCTTTCGAAACCCTTTTCAAAAACCCTTTAACCTTTTTCGAGAACTTCTTTCTCAAATAAAATCTTCAAAACTCTCAAACCTTTCAAAACCCTTTCTCTTTTACTACAACTCTCTCTATAATTATATAGCTAATTAGACTAAAAAACTATAAAAAGATTATACTAGTTAAAGTAGTAGGCTTATTACTAAACTAGTAAAAAAGATAGTTAAGTAATAGAAACTAAAAATCTTATTTATATCTAGAAATCTACCTAAAACTTTTATAAACTAGTTTTATAAATTATCTCCTAGAAACCTTATAAACTAGGAACCCTCTTAGGTTATCTCCTAAAAACCTTATAAACTAGGAATTTATAAATTAACCTAGACTTTTATAAATTAGAATTATAATTACTTAAGACTTTAAAAAATATCTCTTACAAGATTTAAACAATAGCCTCATAGTATAGATCTTACGATTGAACTATTAAGCTATTATTTTCATTAATCTATTTATTAACAATTTGTTCACCAGAATTAGTCCCTAAATATCTTAATTCTATTTATAGAATCTAGATTAATTCTTTCCTAAATAACTACTTTACCTATTAAAGTTATTTTTAGATAAAATAGGTAACTCTAAAGTAATCTTTATCCTTAAGTTAAAAAAAACACAGAATTATAGTATTTAGGCTATTCGTATAAAAGCCTTACTTATTAGTAAAGACATTTATTTTAACTTAAATAAACCTATTTCTATTAATAATACTAATAAATATAAAAAGGTTTTAAGTTATATTATTCTAAACTATAAAGATAGTCCTTTAAAAGTTATTAAGAATAATATAGATACCTATATAGTATTTAATTATTTAAAAAAGTTCTATAAACTAACTAGTTTTATAAATAAGTTTCTTACTTATAAAGAACTTTTTAATATAACTCTTAATAATTTTAAATCTATAGAAAAATTTCTAAATAAAATTAAAGAACTTATTAATAGCTTATCCTTTAATAAAATTAAGTTACTAAATTAAGTAATTATAGCTTATATCCTAAATAGTCTAAATAAAAATTATAAAAGTTTTATTACTTTAATAATTTAGAATTTTAAAACTAATAAAAACTCTTATAAATTAAATTCTCTATTCTCTAACTTTTTAGATAAGTTTAGAAGAAAGATTAATACTTCTTTAGTTAATTTTATTTTGAAGAAGAAATTCTAAAACCTAACTAAGATTTCTAAATCTTAACTAAAAACTAAAAAAACCTAGAAGAAATAGAAAAGTCTTTTTTATAGTTACTATAAGAAAACTAGTTATACTAAAGAAAACTATTTTAAACTTTATCCTAAAAAATCTCCTAATAAGGTAAACTCTAAAAAAGACTCTTCTTCTATAAAGAAAAAGAAAAAAAATAAGAATTCCTTAGAAAAGGTTAATATTATCTTTTTAGATTCTCTTATTATTAAAAAGATCTCTAAAAATCTAATATAACTTAATTCTTCTATTAAAGAAAAAGATAAAAAAAATAGTATTAAGTTTAAAAATATAACTATAACTTAACTTCTTTTAAATAAAAGTCTTTATACTAATATTACCTTAAATTCTTTAATTTCTAAAAAGATTTAAGAAACTAGGAATTTTAATAATAAAACTAAAATAATTTCTTTTTATATTAATAATAAGGGTACTATTCATATAGTAAAAAATCATACTCTTTTATTTAATAAAATAAAAATTTCAAAACCTATTAAGTAAAGAAATACTAAAGAAATTATCTTAACTCTAAAAAGTAATTTAAAAATCACTTTTAATAAAGTTAAATATCTTTTAAGTAATATCTATTATATACCACAGTTAAATATTAATTTACTTAGTTAATCTAAACCTAACTCTATTAGAATTTCATCTATCTTCTTTAATAATAAACCTCTACTCTTTAATATTAAAAAAAATAAATTATTACTTATTAGAACTAAAACTAATAATTTTTATAAATTCTATATTCCTATTCACAGTAATAAAAACTTAATTCTTACAACTATTAATAAGAATATTATTAACTTAAAACTCTAGTATAACTATATAAGATATACTAGTAACGTTATCAAATTAATTAAGAATACTATTAATAATATTAGTTATCAATATAGTAAAAGTAATAAACTACTTATTTATAAAACCTACCTTAAAAGTAAATTCACTAATAAAATAAATAAAAATTCAAATACTTTAAAAAAATTTAAATATCTTAATTATATTAGTTTAGATTTATATAAACCTATTACTCTAGGAACTTATAATTACTATAAATACTTTATCTTATTCATAAATAAATATAGTCAATTTATCTAGGGAAAATTACTAAGAACTAAAAGTTCTAAAAAAATTACTTCAACCTTTAAAGAGTTTATTAATATAACTAATAACAATAATAATAATAAAAGAATCAAAAAAATTAATACTAACAATAGCACTAAATTCTTAAATAATAGAATAAAAATCATTTATTTAAATAATAGTATTATTTATAACATAAAACTACTATATACTTATAAACCAAATAGGTTAATTAAGAAAACTATTAGAACTATTATTAATAAAACTAGAACTTTTCTCTATAACTCTAGCCTTCTACTTTATCTTTAGGGTTTAGTTATTCTAGCTTCTATATATCTATTATAAGAATACATATAGCACCAAGGCTACTATACAACTCTACTAGCTACTATTTAACTCTAGTAACTTATATAAGATATTTACTATTCCATTTAAGCATATTCAGACATTTTATTCTAGTTAGAAAAAAGTATACCTTTTAATAACCTACTTTCAAACTATATACTATATTATTTATTTATTATAATTATAAGCTTAGCTATATTTAATTATCTCTAAACTACTTATAATTAATAAATATAAAAGAAATCCTTTTTAATCTATCTTATTAATTCTTTAACCTACTACTTAAAAATAGTATACTTAACTACTAATAGCTTTAATATAATAATTAAACTATCTAATAGCTCTAACTTTAACTATTAGTATATCATATTTTACTTCTATATAACTAGTTAAAATATATAGTAATATATCGATCCAAATATTAAACCTATTTTTAATATCTTAAAAATACTTAAACTACTTAAATTTAATAAATAGCTTATATAAGAAAATATTACTTAAGAGAAAACTAAAAATACTATCCCCTATATATTTACTACTCTAGGAATTTTTAACTACTATTTAGTAAATCTTAAACTTCAAGTAATTTAAAAATCTAACTATAAAGAAACTAAGAAATATTATAATATAATTTAGATATAAGTTAATACTACTATTAATAATAGCCTTCTAATACCCACCTAAATAGAACTTCTCAATAAAAACAATATATCCTTTCAAGCTTTCCCAAAAATTCTAAAATATTAATATACCTAGAATAATTCAGTTATATAATAATAAATTAGAATTAAATATAAGAAAATCTTTAAGAAAACTAATTTAAATATCTCTAGTCTAGTATAGTATAATAAGTAATATACTATCTACCTCTAAGTAATCATATATAATATCCCAGAGATCTAGGAAACTCTTACTATTAAAGAATAGCTTTAAATATTTACTTAACATATTTCACCTAATTAAACTATAACTCAGTATCAGGATATTATCTTAAGAGAAACTCTAAACCTTAAAATTAAAACTTTAGCTATATATAAAGAAATCTTTATTACTTTATCTCACATTAAAAAAAGTTTATTAAAAAACTATAATAAAACACTAGCTATCTTAGCTATTCTCACAGGAAAGTTAGATATAACTTAAGCTAAACTAAANTATATATAAAGAAATCTTTATTACTTTATCTCACATTAAAAAAAGTTTATTAAAAAACTATAATAAAACACTAGCTATCTTAGCTATTCTCACAGGAAAGTTAGATATAACTTAAGCTAAACTAAAGTACCCGTATAATTATAAGAACTATCTATACCTTCCAGAAAACTACAAACATATTAAATATACTATTACCAGCTTATATACTAGATTCCCTAATATTCAGATATCTATTACTACCTAAAATAGTATTATAAACAAAATAAATAATTCTAAACTCTACATTCTATAATAGAAACTAACTAAAAAAAGTTAATTAAATACTAAAAAGTATACTAATAAAACTAAAAAACTTCCTTTAAATACTATAAAAACCAAATCAGCTCCCTCAACTAGTAAATCTAGTAACAACTACCCCTCTAACCTAATATACATTAATATTAATCCCACTCTCCTCGAAAAGTTATCTGAAGTTCCCCCAGGAATTTTCTCAACTACTCAAAAACCTCATATACTTTCGAGGAATACAATCTTTAATAGCTATAAAGTAATCTATATTACTAATTTAATAAACTTTTTTAAGAAAAAATCTTTTAAACTTAATAAAAGAATAGATTTAGTTTAATATAATTCAGCTAACTTTCCTATAGTTAGATAAAGTAAAAAAGTTATTAAGAATATCCTCAATAGTCTAAAAAAAAAACATACTTGATTTAATATTAGATAATATTAAGATAGCTCTCCTAGAGCTAAGGTCTAATAATACTTATATATAGTACCTTCAAGTAAAACACCTAGGACAAACTACTCTCAAGTATTTAGTCCTTAACACTTAGGGGGTAAAGATCACAGGACCAAAATAGTTAGATTACTCCTACTATATAACAGCCTATTCTTAACAGGTTATCTCTAGATAAACTTCAGAGTTATACTTAATTTACCTATATTTACCTATTTTATCATATTACCTAAGATTTATTTAATTTCCCTAGGGTATATATAAGTAACTCCTAAGCTCTTATTATTAAAGATAAGTTTTCAGGCTTTCTCTTTTTATTTATACTACTTAATAAAACCTATAATTTAGTATTTCAAGTATTATTAATATTTAAAAAATAGGTAAAAAAACAGAGAAACCTTTTAATTTACAAGATTCAACAAAATATTAAGAGAATAGTAATAACGATTAATAGAGAAACTAGTTACTAGAAGTAAGTAATAGAATAAAGGATTAATCTCAAGCTATCTCCCTCTTATACTAAAAAGCTAGTTAAAGTAAATAAGTATACTAGAAAAGAACTAATTACCTAAAGTATAAAAATATAAAAGACTATAAGATTATTACCTAAACTATAAATAGAATTAATTCAAGTAGTAGTTATACTATATAATATATCTCTAAATATTTAAAATAACTAGAAATTACTATATCAAGTTGAAAAAGCCTAGTATAAATAGTATTTTTATTAGTAAATACTAGAATATACTCTAAGCTTTTATCAAGATTTATAACTTTACTAGGGATAGATTTATACTTATAGTTATTAAGTATACCTACTTAAGAAATACTATAAATAAAGTATTTTAAAAAAGTTATTTA
>RYZW01002628.1:0-11573 GCA_004367215.1 Colletotrichum trifolii
TCTTTAGTAATATTAGCTAGAAATTATCAATCTTCTTTATAGTCGATTTCTTTAGGGGTTAAGCCTCTAAAAATAGCTAATTTAAATATCTTATATATTTATTAATACTATCTAGCTTTTAGAAAATTACTTAAGAGTAGCTCTCGAAGAAGCTCTAAAAAGAAACTTTAGTAAATTATTATTTTAGGATTTAAGTAATCTTATAAATTATAAGTTTTAATTTTTACTTAAAAAGTATTATACTAGGTAAGCTACTAATTAGCTCTCTTAAGGATTAAAAAAAGTGTTTTTAGTAGATATTTTAATATTTAAGATATATAGATTCAGGTAATATATATTTTTAAGTTTAGTAGTTCTTTAGTATTATAAGATTCTTAATTATTATATATAATTAGGGGGCAAAATCTAGTATATATTATATATAACTAAACATAGCTAAGTGTAACGCGTAAGGTCCTATTTCAAGCAGTTTAAGTGGGGCGAGGCCTGGTAGAGACGGCGCCGCGGCCGAGGTTCTTCCGGCGAAAACTCTGCCGCTCGAGCGCGTTATTCCTGACACGATCGCAACGTGGTAACATGTGCCCAAATGCTGAAGCCCTAGCTATCCTCCTCTTGAGCCAACAGCTCGGCATAGTCTTCTGCCGAAGCAAACATAGGCAAATCCTTGATTCTCCGTCGTGATGATCTGGCCTCCCGTTGGTTCTTTTCACTTCCTTCCTTCCCATCCCTATGGACCGGTAACAGTTCAGCAGTGCCCTCATCACCTGCCTCCAAATCTTCCGCACCGTCTCCATCATCGCCGGCCGACAGCTCCATCTCAGGGCCTTCGGAAAACACCACTCCAGCTTCGGACGAACCATCGCTATCATCCTCATCAAAGCCACCCATGTCCAGATCCGACTCGTCGCTGTCGATGGGTCCGTCTGGGTGAGACGCTGTGAGTGCTTTCCAAATTTCGTCCTCCTGTGCTGGGTCGTCCTCATTGTCTGGAGAGCCGGACATTGGAGCAGACCCCTTTTTGACGACCTCAGCCTTCTTGCCGGCCTGTTTGAAGTATTCATGGAAGAAGATGTCCTCCGCTGCAACTTGCTCTGCCTTCTTGTTCCAAAAGCTAGGAGAGTTAAGTGGACCAGTACCAGCCGAGTCAGTTCCCTTGGTGAGCCAGATGCTGCCTGAATCTGGTTTCCGCAGTGGTTGCATGATTGACACACCCCGGTTGGTATCGGCAGCCTTGGGATTGCGGTACACAAACTTGTCGAGAAAGCGAATTAAGCTATGGCTCTCTAGATCCGGTTTGGTCATCTGTTCTTCGTGCGAGAAAGCACCGGCCGCCAGCAAGGCAACGGAAGGGTGATAATGGGTGAGAGGAGGGACCTGCGGTTAGAATTAGCGGACTCTTCATTTCCAAGTGAACTTTCAAAGCAAGCTCACAATCTCCCAGAGACAGCTGTTCTGTGCATTGCTGTGCTCGGGGTTTCTCTTCCGACCGTCATACGTCATTCCCTTCACAATGACCTCACTGCCGCTTGGTTCCAGGTCCGATGCATCGACATCTTCTGGTTCTTCAAAGAGAGCCCTGAGTTCAGGGCACTGAAGACGCAACTGAAACACCACGTACAACAGCCCGCAAGTAAAGGCTGGCTGGTGTAGATTAAGAACCTGCAGCATCCTCTTAGCAAAAGCCTTGATGCGGCGGGTGTCGACATCAGCTTTCAGCGATCTCAGGAGCAAGTTCAAGTACAGGGCCTGTTTCGACGAAGTGTACAGTCGCGGATCAAGCAGCGACTCGTACAGGGTCCTGTAAAACCTATCCGGTGCCAAATGCCTCGAAACAGACAGTTGCTGAATGAGAATCAATGATTGGATGCTTGTATTGAAGTTTGTCGAGTGGGCAATGCGAAACAGGGTATCAACTTGTGACTCGAGTCTGGTGTGTGTCAGTTTGGGTTCAGACTAAGGCTCGGGAGTCCGAAAGCGACGTACACGGGGTTGTTTGCGGAAACAAACGGCACTGCGCGATTGATGCCAGTCAGAACTGCAGTAACCAGCTTGTCCGCCGTCTGACGTTCAGCGGAGACGCTGCTTTCTTTGACCACCGATGCTGGCCGCTCCGAGGCGTCCTCGGCTGGTACCCTCCCAAGAACCGAGCTATTGAGGAGGGTCACAAATATGGCGAAGTAGATGGACAATAATGCCTCTGCTGTGGCCACCTCACGACTGCTCAGAATGGTTTGGTTGAGGGTGTTCGTTGCATGATACTTAGCCCTGAAGGTTTGACCAGGTCTGAGCAAAACCTCTTGCTCTATGCCTCTGATGATGATTTGCTTCATTCCAGGGTGGCTATTCTGGAGTTGCAGGAGAAGATACGAAACTCGAGAGGATATCTTGCGGTCTTTGTCACCCAGCTTGTTGACTAGCAATCTCAGGAGGTTGGTTTCCTGCTCAGGTTTGTCCTTCAAAAGCCCGTAGACGAAATCAAGTGAACGTGTTCTGGAATACTCAATCTCATCATTGCACCACACCTCGAGAAGCTGGATCACTTTGAAGTACGAGACCTTGAGCCAGTCCTCATAAGCCCACTGAATGAGGTGGGCATCCGTCATGCGGGATGGAAGAGGTTGCCCGGGGCTCCATGACCTAACGTTTGCTTCCTGTAAGGCTCCAAGCAAACCTAGCTGGGACTGAAATGTTCGCAGCCTTCGGTTGGGTGGCAAGACTAGGCCAGGTCCAAGAAGATCCACCAATGCGCCCAAGGCACCAATTGCCTGGGCGCGACTTCTCTTGGATGCAAGACCGAGGAGTGATTCAAAGGCCTTGACGTTGTGCAGAGGCGACTCCTGTATCGCCAGGGTCAAGGCCGAAACCTTGTCCGAGAGCGTGCCCGAAGACATGATACTGGAGAGGAACTTGCGCGAGGAAGATGCCAACACACTCTTGCTGTACGCCATGGCGTCCGCATCCAGGAGATCCTGAGCGTAAAGCTTCAACGAATTGGTAGCGCCAGCATAGTCATTCAGCTCTGGAGTGGCCGGCTCAGGAAGTCCAGCCAGAGACGCGCCATGCCAGTCCGGGCGAGGTTCAAATTTCTGTTATCGGGCCATGTTAGCAAGCGAAGCAGGTGCGTGCTTAAGAAAACGAATGCTTGCTCACGAACTGCTTCTTGACCGAAGCCTTGGTCTCGGTTAAGGAAACCCCCAATGTAGAAGGCTCTAGGAAGCCACCTAGCGTTGTCACCGAAGAACTGCCCCCGATCGCATCCTCCTTTTCGTCACCACGGCTCGGCTCTTGTTCTGAGTCCTCCACGGATTCTTTCTCGTGGTATTGCTGAAGGCCCAACTGGGCAGCGAAGGCAGCCAACTCGTTTCTTAAGGCGCCATCAACGGCGGGGCCATCTTCCTCAGCACCACAACTAGTGGCGACGGCTTCTTGATCGGAGTCGATGTCTTCAATCAGCTGTAGATCATTCTCGTCACCTCCTAAGGCGCGTATCTCTTCAAGAAGAGCATCACGGGAAAGCGTTCCCGCATTGTTGTTTTTCGTGTTGGTAATAGGTCGCCCGACAACCTCTCTAGACCGCTGGCGGTCCTGTGTCTGCTTTTTCTTCTGGCGAGGACTAGCAGCGGGGCTTTCCGGAGTATACTTTCGTTTCTTCTTCAAGTTAGGAAAATGTTCGGTCGCAATTTTCCCAAGGTTCCGTTCGATTTTGGCAGTCAGCGTCGTCAGCGAGAGTTCGTCCAGCTGCGCCGGTTGAGTACCAGCGGTGCCGCCGGTGGCCTCTTGTTTATGTTTCGTCATGAGAGCTCGTGTGCCGAGATAATGGACGTGCGGCTGCGGTGGAGTGAAGATGTTGGGCGGCGTTCTCAAGACTTTTTTGTTTGGCACTAGGGCGAGCCACATTTACTTGTAAATTATTAATCTGGAAAATCCAAGGGGAAAAATCAAAAGACGCCGCAGCCGCAAGTGGGTCCTGTACACTAACAGGCCTACTGCCCCACACTACTCTGCACCATACTGTGTACACCTCCTGGCACCTATGGGTGCCTCACTACTTAACCAGACAGATCAAGTCAGGAATAACGTACTCGAGAGGCAAAGTTTACACTAGTAAAACCTCAGACGCTAGTACCATCTCTACAGGCCTTACCCTACTAGAACTACTTAAAATAGAGTTTTATGTAGTATATACTATTATGTTTGGTAATACTTAGTATAAACTAGATTTTGCTCCTTAATAATATTTAATAATTAAGAGTTTTATAGTATTAAAAGACTATTACATTAACAGTATATATTATAATAAGTCTATATATTTTAAATCTTAAGATATCTGCTGAAACTGCTTTTACCTTAACTCTTAGGTAAGTTAATCTAATTAATTACCTAATATAATTACTCTTAATTATAAGCTTAGTTTTATAATTTATAAATCTGTTCGTATTTCAACACATTTATTTATTAAAACCTCTATTAAAAACCTTATTAGAAGCTACTTTAAAGTAACTTCCTAAAGAATAAATAACATTAATACATTCTTAAAATACTTAGACTTAATATTCTTTAAAACTCTATTCTTATAAGAATAGATTATACGCTTTTTGCTTTATTTAGAAAATATTTAGTATCTAGCTAGAACATAAATATCAATCCACTCTATACTAATAGCTATAGCTATAGTTACTTTGAGTCTTCAAATTATAATAGAATTATACTAATAATATTTAATATAATATCTTGAATCTTAGGTTATCTTAGCGTTTCTAACTACTACTAAGTAATAATTTCTATAATAAGTAAATTCTAATATATAATAGTTGTATTAAAGGTCTTTAACTATTTAAGTTATATGCCTCTCGGGAACCCTTTAAAAGAAGCTATACCTAGTAGTCGGCTCTTGCCTTATTTACCTACTAGATACTACTAGTTTTAAGGAACTATAGAAACTAGAGAAGAAATTTTAAGTAGTAAGATATGGTTAGTTAATATAATAGCTAATAAATAGAAAGTATATATATACCTATATCTATTATAGTTACTTTTTAAAGATTATAATTATATAATACTAATACTAAGAAAACCTTAAGTAGTAAAATACGGTTAGTTAATATAATAGCTAATAAATATAGAAAGTATATTATAAAAGGAAAATATAAGCCTATATCGATTATAGTTATTCTTTATAGGATTATAGTTACGTAATATTAATACTAGCTAGCTAGCAATACTTATTACTAGCTATTACTATTAATAGTTACTAGTTATTAATATTAATGGTAGGTAGTAAGAGCCGATAGCTAGTAGTAGTTACTATATAGTTTATATAATCGGAAAATATATATATATATACCTACTAGTCGCGCTTGCCTGCCGTAGGATTCGAACCTACTACTCTTACTGTAATAGTAAGAGCTAGCTAGACGTTAAACTACTACGTTAAGTGGGTGTATTTAGTAAATATAATAATTTTTTAGAATATTATTAGATTTTTATAATATATAAGATATATAATATCTTATATTTCCTATACTTAAAAAACCTATATAATATCTCGAAATTTATATATTTTCTGAAAAACTTTCCCCTTTTTAAAAAACACTATATCTTTATTAATATATTTAAACTATACTCTAACTTAAACTATAAATTAAGTTTTAGTATAGTAATAGTTCAGGTAATTCTAGGTAATAACTACTAAATCCTAGAGAGGTTTAAGCTATATATTAATATAGATTTCTTTGGAAAATTCTTCAAGCTTAACTATAATAGTTTTATAGAAGTAAATATTGAAGAAGTTACGATAATTTTAGTATTTTATATCTACTAATATAGCTTCTTGAAAATTTATAGTTATAAGTGTTTTATATTTTAATATAGATTTCGATAAATAGCTTATAAGGATATAGCAACTTATTAATAAATATACAATCTACTATTTTTAAGAATATTATATTAATTATAGAATTTAGGTTAATATAAAAGGAGAGAAGATCTATACTATATTATACTAATTTATTTAATATAAATCTTTTAACTATTAGATTATTATAAAGTTTAATAATATTTAGTTACTCTTACTCTATACCTGGAATAGTATCTAAGCTCTTTACTTTATATATAGATTTATTTATAAACTTTACCCGATAATAGTATTTATCCTAATACTAGCTTATAACTAGTTAAAATAGTAATGAAATTACTTATTATTATAGATAATTATACTCCCGGTTCTGATATTTAACTTTATAGTAGTAGANTAACTATTAACTATAATTAATTAATATATTAAGATTATTTACTAATAAGAATAAGCTAAGTCCTACTATACTTATATAGAGATTATAAGTTAGCTTATATTAGTAGTAGAGAACTTTTATATTAGTAATATAAAGTTTTATCTTGGGGGTAGGTAAGGCTTAGTCTATAATAGGGACGTTAAAGTTATAGATATTAAGGTTATAATAAATATTCGAATAGAGTACTTATAGCTAGTAGTAATTGAATATCTTGAGATGTTTGAATTATGCGTTAACGGCTATAAGGGTATAAGGGTGTGAAGGTATAAGGGTATAAGGGTATAAGGGTATAAGGGTATAAGGGTATAAGGTTATCGTGGAAGGAGTTATTAGTTATTTATTATTGAAAAGGTTAATGCGGGGCGGGTATACTAGCTACTATAGCTACGAGGGGTTTAGCCCTAGATTAATTAGGGGCTAGTTATAGTAATTAGTAGGGGGGGTAGGAGGGCTGAAGTTGTACTTCAGGGAGTAATATATCTACTAATAGTCGTAGTAGAGAGTAAGCTATTAGCTCCTCCTACGGGAATCCTAATATATATATATATATATATATATATATATATATATTATTAGTTTATCTAGAAGGTAATATATACTATACATGATTCTATCATATAGGTATAAAAAAGTTTAGTATTCATTATTATTATTATTATATTATATACTTATACGTAGGTATATAAGGTTCTAGATTTATAGTATAGTACTACTACTATAGTATTTAGTTATAGTTAATAATAGGTATTACTAGGGGGGTATAAAGGCATATAGCTATATATACCCTATACTTATAAAGTATATAGATATATATACTGAATTACGTATAGAGGTATATATATTTTAAGTATTAACATATACTTTATAGTATAGTATTACTAATACCAGTAACTTTTCCTTTTTACTATACGCCTTATACATTTCTATTTATATATAAAAGCTAGTATTAAAAACACTATAATTATATATTAAAAACGCTATTAAAAACAGTATTAATAATAAGTATAAACAGTATCAAAAATAATCCTTTTACCCCTTACCTACTAATATCTAAATACTTATATTATTTACTTTACTTAAGTTACCTATCCCTCTACTTAAATAGTTATATAGTTCGAATTAATAAATCTCTTAAAAGTATAGTTCAGGGTATTTTTTATAAGAGTATTAGTAATATTATTATCTCTATTAATCTACTATATTTTATAGAGCTTTTAATACTTATATAATCACCTTAATACTATAATATTAATTATTAAATATTTCTTTTTAGTAATACTAAGCTTTATAAAGTATTTATAGAGTAAATATAAGTTAATATAGATAATTATTAGGATATAAAAAAAATTTAATATTTAAGGATTTTCTTAAATATTATAATAATAGTATATATAAAGTCTATACTAGCTATTATAGTATAAATCTCTAAAATAAATATATTCCTGATAATTCTTTTATTTTTAGTAGAAGAATAGTAAATAAGATTACTATAGAAGTTAAACTAATTATTACTAATTACTATTTCTTAGTTTAGGATTATTATAAATCCTAGTTAAGATAAGAAGTTAGTATTATTGGTAAGAAAGCTATTAATAAAAATATAGAAATATATTTTTAAGAGATTAAGTAATATAAAATTAAGGTTATAATTAAAATACTTAATTTACTACTTAAGGTACTTATTTAGAGTAGTAGTATTATTAATAGAGAATTATTATTCTTATATAATATATAAGAAATTAAATAATACTTTAGGTTAGTATATCGAGGTAAAGTATACTCCCTATATATATTATTTAATATATACTTTCTTAAATACTTTAGGTATAATATAAGTATTGAGGAGTACTAGCTTTTACTTTTAGTATTTTTAGTATAAGTAAAAAGTATTACTATTAAAACTTGAGATACTTCTATTAAATACTAGAAGAATAGTTACTATAAAGGTTATCTTTAGCTTTACTTTAAATAAAGCTTTTTAGAACTCTTTATCTTTATAGTATAAAAAGGTAATATTAGAGAAACTAAAAATATTATTAGTTTATATACCTATAAGGCTAAAGTTATTATTAGTATAGTACGAGATAAGGAAGTATAAATTATATATAGATATCCCTATTTATAAATACTCCTTATAATACCTAGAATGAATTACCTACTAGTAAATACTAGCTTTAATAGAANTAGTACGAGATAAGGAAGTATAAATTATATATAGATATCCCTATTTATAAATACTCCTTATAATACCTAGAATGAATTACCTACTAGTAAATACTAGCTTTAATAGAACTATATAATAGCTTAATAATAATTATTACAGAATCTAGAAAATATTACCTTTTAAAGTAAAATAACAAATTAGTTATGATATACCTTATAAACTCTATTTTAGCTTAAGTATAAGTTTAAATAATATCTTAAAACTATATTGTTATACCTTTATATTAGAGGAGAACTAGGATTATAACTAAAATTCACTATTAACTATTCTATTAGATTATTAGCGATTATATTAATATTTCGAATTTACTATTATTACTAAAACCTTAGATTACGAGGCATAATTTCTTATATATCTTATTTATATCTTTATTCTTAATCTTATTAATAATATATAATTTGAAATACTTATAACCTTTATAGAAAATAAAGTTAAACTTAATAATCTCGACAATACTATTAGTAATAATACTCTTAATTTCCTTTTTAATTAATTCCTCGAATAATAAACCTAGTATAATAACAATACCTTTTTTTTAGAAAACGAGAAAGAAAGCTATATCTAACTATTCCTTAGCTATAAAGTATACTATAAAATAAAACTTATAATTGAATTTTTAAATCAGAATAGTAATAAACTATCTTAGAAAGTTAAAAAATATATTATAGAAGTTACTAATAACTTAGGGAAATAAAGGATTATTACTAATAGTAGTAGAATTACTACTTTATATAATAATAGTATTTTATAATATCCTCTAAGTATTTTAAAGCTTTTCAGGGATAATAATAAATAAAATCGGGATATTACTATAGGAGCATATATTTCTTAATAATATTAGACTTCTAATAAAAGTTCTAGTATTAGGATTTAAATTATATATAAAGGAATCACTAATACATAGTAATATTACTATTAATAACTTAAGTAAAAATACTTAGTTATCTTTAAAATACAATTTTATAATTATTATTCGAAACTCTTAAAAACCTCGAAAGAATTCGAGAATATATATCTTACTATAAATAATAATAAAGCAAAATAAACCTTACTAACTATATTTCTCTTACTATATATATATAAAAGACTAAAATAAGAAAGCTACTATATATAAGATATCAAAGCTATTACATATTACTAGAACTATATTAATAGTATATTTAGTATAAATATAATAAATTACCTCTATTATTTTCCGAATAGTATAGGTATAAGTAATAATATCTAGGGAAAGAATAGAATTATCTATAAAATATAGATATATACCAAAAACAAGTAATATAAGTATAAAGCTATTTAGCTTAGTAGTATTATTAATCACCTCATATACTACCTAAAAAGATACTTCTTAAGTTACTATAAAAGTTTTATTATAATAAATCTTATATACTTAGTAGAAGAAAACGTAATAATATTTAACTTTACTAATACTATTATATACTTTAATAAGTACTATTTAAACTATTAATCCTATAATTTTTATTTCTAATCTAAACTTTTTAGATCAAAATATTATTCCCATATTAGTAGTAATAAAATCTAAAAAGCTTTAGTAAGAGTTAATTTAGTATATTTTAAAAGCTTTCTATATTACCTTTACTAAGATATTTAATAATAAACAAATAGTATTAAATACTATAGTAGTATTAACAATATAGAAAACAAAGCAGCTATTAATATAGATAATATCAATAATAATTTCAAAATTAAACTTAATATCTTCTTAGATAGTAAAATAAAAGTAGGAAAAGGTAGTACTATATATCTAGCACTAATAGTAGTACTACTTAAGAGCCTTGAAAGTATAGCGTTTAATAGGATATCCCGTTTTAGTAAAGATATTATAGAAATATATTATAACTAGGTATCCGAACTAATAGTAGAGTCTCTATATTTCTAACTCTATAAAATAAATAGAGGTAAGTATTTTCTCCTTATTAAGGAATATCTATAGATACCTCTATTTTTAAATAATAGGTATAACCTTTTTACCTTAGTAAAGCTAGTTATATATATTATTAAATATTATACTAAAGTAATCTATATCTACGAAGTAGAGTAAGAAAAAGGTATTATATAGTACTATATAAAACATAATAATACTAAGTAGCGTAGAAATATTAATTATTCTAAATATTATAATCGGGGTAACACTACTAAAGCAAATCATAACTATTTTACTTTATAGAGATATAGAAATCACAGAACAGTTAACTATCTACTTAAAAGCTATAGACTAGGAGTACCTAGTAGTTAAGAAACTAGTAGTACCTAAATTAGGTAAGATTCCTTGAAAAATAGTTACTAAGTAATAGCTTTTAAATATAAAAGTATATATAAAAACTATATCTATATTCTTAGTAATCTTAAGAAGAATAGTATTTAACTTAGTAAAAGTATATAGTACTACCTAATCTTAGAGGATTCGAGTAATTTTACCTCTATTTATAGTAATAGGATACTCGCTGAAATATAATATAAAGAATTACCTAGAAGTATTAGATATCGTAAAAGTAATAGGGGTATAATCTTCGAGGTTATATTATATCTAGTATTAAGTAATAAGTTTTTTACTCCTATTATCTCTTAAGAATACTTAGAAATTATTATTAAAGTTATCTATATTCTTATATTTAATAAGAAAAGTCTAGTATACTACTAGAGAGTGTATTTTTAGATTAGTAGTTAACTTATATTTATTATATAAAGTATACTACTCTTTAAAAGTATACCTCGTTAACTAGTAACCTATTTTACTATATATATAGTATTTCTTATTAGTATAGGTATATATAGAAACTAGGAAAAAGTAATATCTATTTTAAAGTAATAAAGAGTAGTTAGGGGTATAATTGTAGTTTTAAGTATTACCTCGAGGTATATTATATATATAGTTAGTCTAAAACTATTCCTTAGGTATATTACTATTATTTCTAGTATTCTGAAAGTATTACGACTTTTAAAGTATTATAATATTACTTATAGCTAAGTATAACTAGTTATAGAGATTCTAGGAAGTTAGTATAAAGCTAAAAAGCACTAACTAGTATTCTAGTATA
>RYZW01002629.1:0-10087 GCA_004367215.1 Colletotrichum trifolii
TAAGAATTTATTAAAAAAAAGAAGAAGTTTCTTTTAAGGGGTAGAAGCTATATAGGTAGACTTTAGGGGGGTAGTAGTAGTATTAGGGGAAGGTTCTGACTCTTTCTCTACTAACCTAGTAATTAGTACTATAATCCTCTTATAAAGTAAGGTAATAGCTATATTTAGATATTATTATAATAACTCTTCTATAGTAGTACTAGTTATAGGGATTTCTTAAGGGGTATTAGTTCTNTTAATTCTTTCTATCTTATAATAATAATTAGTTTTAGTATTTAATTATAAATTTTTATTAGAAGTTATGTTTTATTAATAGTATTTCGGGGATTATAGCTAGTAAAGAGTAGTATTTTACTTTAGTTTTTCTATTTAATAGGGAGCTATACTTAACTTGATATTTCTTATATTTAGGAGTAGTACTTTATTAATTAGTATTTCTTCTTAATTAGTAGGGAGTTATACTTAACCTAGTATTACTTATATAGGGGATAAATCTAAGTTCTAAATATATAAAAAGCTAGGCCTAGGCTATAATTTAGCTATAAGGAGTATAAATACTATTTATTTAGAACTAAGGAGTAAAAGAGAAGTTCTCACGAAAGGTGTGAAAAGTCTACTTAAGATTAGTACTAGAGGCTTATTAGTAGCTTACTAGTGCTTAACTTCTTAGGTATAGTTATTAAGACTTAGGTAGAGCTAGAGTTAACTAGCTAGGCATAACCCGTAATAAATAAGTACTATTCAAACTATTAATCTTATAACTTTTATTTCTAATCTAAACTTTTTAGATTAAAATATTATTCCTATATTAGTAATAATAAAATCTAGAAAGCCTTAGTAAAAGTTAATCCAGTATACCTTAAAAGCCTCTTATATTACTTTTACTAAGATATTTAATAAGAAACAAGTAGTATTGAATGCTATAATAGTATTAATAATATAGAGTATAGGGTAGCTATTAATATAGATAATATTAATAATAACTTTAAAGTTAAATTCGATATCTTCTTATATAGTAAAATAAAAATAAGAAGAAGTAACGCTATATATCTAGTACTAGTAGTAGTACTACTTAAGAGCCTTGAAAGTATAGTGCTTAATAGGATATTTTACTTTAGTAAGGATATTATAGAAATGTATTATAGTTAGGTATCCGAATTAATAATAGAGTTTCTATATCTCTAACTCTATAAAATAAGTAAAGGTAAGTATTTTCTCCTTATTAAGGAGTATTTATAGATACTTCTATTTTTAAATAATAGATATAACCTTTTTACCCTAGTAAAACTAGTTATATATATTATTAAATATTATACTAAAGTAATTTATATCTACAAAGTAGAGTAAGAAAGGGGTATTATACAATACTACGTAAAATATAATAATACTAAATAGTATAGAAATATTAACTATTCTAAGTATTATAATTAGGGTAGTACTACTAAAGCGGATTATAACTAGTTTACCTTATAGAGGCATAAGAGTTACAGAGGGGTTAACTATCTACTTAAAAGCTATAAACTAGGAATACCTAATAGTTAAGAAACTAGTAATACCCAAATCAAGTAAGAACCCTTAAAAGATAGTAGTTAAGTAATAGTCCTTAAATATAAAAATAAATATAAGGGCTATATCTATATTCTTAGTAATCTTAGGAGGAGTAGTATTTAACTTAGTAAAAATATATAGTATTACTTAATTTTAGAGGATTTAAGTAATTTTACCTCTATCTATAGCAATAAAATACTTACTAAAATACGATATAAGGAATTACTTTAAGGTATTAGATATTATAAAAGTAATAAGGGTATAGTCTTCGAAGTTATATTATATCTAGTACTAAGTAATAAGCTCCTCACTCCTATTATCTCTTAGGGGTACTTAGAAATTATTATTAAAATTATCTATACTTTTATATTTAGCGAGAAAAGTCTAGTATACTACTAGAGAAAATACTTTTAGGTTAATAGTTAACTTATACCTATTATATAAAGTATATTATTTCTCAAAAATATACCTTATCAACTAGCAACCTATTTTACTATATATATAATACTTCTTATTAGTATAAGTATATATAGAGGCTAGGGGAGGGTAATATTTACTCTAAGGTAATAAGGAGTAGCTAGAGGTATAGCTATAATTTTGAGTATTACTTTAAGGTATATTATATATATAGTTAGTCTAAAACTATTCCTTAGGTATATTACTATTATTTCTAGTACTCTAAAAATATTATAATTTTTAAAGTACTATAATATTACTTATAGCTAAATAAAACTAGTTATAGAAATTCTAAGAAATTAATATAGAGCTAAAAAGTACTAACTAGTACTCTAGTATACTATAGTATATACTTATAAGTTAGTTATAAAAAGCCTTATTAGTATACTAGTTAGCTTTAAATATTTTCTAGAAATTAGTAAGCTTTATAATAAGTATTTTAAATACCTCTTTTTTACTCTAGTTAGGGTTCTCAGCTATTATACTCCTAAGAGTAGTATTTTGTTAGTTAGAGAGGTAAATCTAGTAGATCTTATTATATTTGAAGTATTCCTCAACCTACTTAACTATCTAGTCAAAATTAAGGTTTTAGCTAGTATTTATAAAGTTATTAAAATAAAAATTAAAGACTTAATCTTTTAGTATGATAGAGAAAACTCTAGTTTATATATAACATAAAATACCAAGCTTAAAATAACAGTCTCTAAAAATATAGATCTTAGTCTTAAGAATATTATAGAGTCCTCTACTATACCTTATATTCTTATTATATAACTTTATAAAATCTATAATATATTTAGTAAATAAGTTTTTAAATAGGGGAATAGGGGAAAAGTATAAGAAGTATTTAGTATAGGGATACTATATATTACTATTATCTTAACACACCTTTTACTAATAAGGGGTCTCTATACTATTCTCTTAGTAATAAGAATTCGCTATATTATACTACTTAGGGATTACTAGTCCTACTAGTAATAGTAGAGGTTATATACTATATATAGGTAATAGATAAAGCGAGGTATCTTATACGAGTAATAGAGGTTACTAGGTATATTACATAAAACCTTTAGATATTAACTAGGCTTTAACTATAGGCGTTATAGCTTTAGTTTTAAGTTTAATATTATAAGAAAGTATTACGAGGTCTAGTATATTAATAAGGTTCTCGAGCTACTCCTAGTTATCTCTAAGGTTATACTTAAAGCCTAGGAAATATTTTTTAGTTTTATTAAATTCCTTAATAGTTTAATATTTAAAATATTCAGATTAGGTAAAGTAATATAGTATAAGGTAGATTCTTTCGCTATTCTTCTCGATTTTTACCTTATAGTTAATAAGGTAATCTTAAAAGTGCTAGATTATATTATTATTAACAAGTTCCTATATCACTATAAGCTACTTATCGAAATCTATCTTAAAATAGTTAAAAAGCTTATACCTATAGATCTTTATATACCTATACTAGCTAATATAAAATACTATAAGAATAATAATATTTATAGTATTTACTAGTATAAGTTTATTATATTTGATCTTAAAAAGTCTTCTAAATAGATCTATATTAATAAGTAGCTAAAAATAGTCTAGGATTATATATTTACTATTTAAAGTTACCTAAGCTATTACCTAAGCTATTAGTATATTAAGGCTTATTTTAGTATCTAGGTTAAGGCGTAGTTTAGATATCTTAATAGGGGAGTATAAAGTTTTTAAAAAGGGAATAATTTTTAAGAAGGGATAAGAGTTTTCGAGATACTATATAGGTCTCTTAAGTATAAGAAATATAGGATACTATAAATCTTACGTATTATAGTATCTAGTAATACTCTAAAAAGTATTATATTTACTAAATACTTTCTAATATATACTAAAGAGTATAATATACGTTTTTAGTATTTCATAGAGTAAAATTAATATATTAACTTAGAAGTATTTTACTAGGGATAAAAGTAAAGTAATATCTATAAAATATCTAAGTTAATACTTATAATCTCTTATTTTACTTAGGATTTTTAAGTAAAAATCGTAATTGTTTCTTTTTATGTAAAAACTTTACTAATTTATTATTAGAAACTAGCTACGAGAAATGCTTTAGTAGTACCTTAATAGTATTATAATAAACTTAAAGAGTTTATACCTAAGGTAAAAACTCTTTACTAGACTATAGGGGTAGTAGTTATACGGAGCTTTAATAGTAATATCTTATATAAACCCTAAGACTTAGGTCTATAATATACCCCCTACTACCCTACTACTCCATTACTATAATAATACGTAATATCTATAGCTTTATAATATAACTATAATATCTAACTATTTAAGTTAATCTGACTAGTGAGAAAAATCTATTAAGATAACCTTTTTAGGCACTACTAATATCAGATACTCCTACTAATAAGAAAATTCAAATACTATTAACATTAGATAATCCTACTAATAGAAAAATTCATGCTATATTTACCTTAGGTAATCTTATACTATATTCCTCCTCTATCTATCTATAAGAAGCCCTTTTCTCCCCCCCTATATATAGCCCTGCTTTCTTTCTTCTAGTATTACATAATTCCTATCTCATACTTATACTAGTACTATTAAATCGCCGCCCTTCTACCCTCTTTTTCCCCTTTATATTCTATTTATTACTATATTAACTACTACTACTACTAAATCTAGCCTTCTTAATAATAATCCCTCCTACTACTATACCCCTTCTAAGCCTACTACTTATACTTATAGTAGTTTTATCATCTAGGACAACTCTAATAATAATAATAACTAACCCCCTATAATAGTTATTAATACTTACCTCAACTGTTGTTTAAAGTAGAATAAGAGTAGTATTACCTACTCTTATATATAGGGTTATAGCTACTCTTACTACAAGTACTTATAAATAAAAAGTAAGTATAAATAGGGATCTTACTTCTTTACTATAAATACTAAGCTATGTACTACTAGCTACTAAGTTAATTGTCTAGTTATAATAAATAAATATATTATTACCCCTACTATTACTACCTCCAAAAGCAAAGACATAACTATAGCCTACTATATTACTATCCTATTACCTAAGTTCTCTACTATAGTCTAGTACTACAATAACTACCTTAATTATACCTAATAGGAAACCCCTACCTATATCACTACTATACCTACCACTCCTACTTCTTATACTAAATATACTCCTACTTCTACCCCTATTTTCACCCCTAAATAAGTTATTACTAGCCTTAGTAATATTATATAAATAATAATAAATCCCCCCTCTTCTCTTTCTATACCTTTATTATACTAACTTCTTTATAGTAAAATACTATAATATATTCTAGTACTTATACTATACCCTACTAATATTATAGCTATATCCTTAGCCCTACTAAAGCTAGCTTACCTATCTACTACTACTATACTATTACCCCCCCAGCCCCACACTAATAATACCTTACTTGTGAATAAGTATCACCTATTAATATCTCTAATAATAAGGAAGAAGAGGAGGAGGATAATAATAATAAGGAGGAGGAATTCTAGAATAATAAAGAGATATAGGATAATACTAGCTTTTTTGTTTAATTAGTTTATTTAGTATTTTAGGGGTGAGTTTAGTAGCTGGTTATATGTGCCCCCTAGGGGCTATTATATTACTCGATTTGCGGCCTGCGTAGCTTTTTACTACTAGTAAATTAATATTAAGCTATTATTCTCTCTAATATCTCTATATTATAACTCGAATTATATTATAGTTTTATTATTAATAAAGCTTTCTAAGGGTTCCTATATTAAAATATTATAACTTTTCTATTTAATTAATATATTATAATTATATCTTCGCTTAGGCGTATTCTTTACTACTAGTATCTCTTCGATGTTATACTCCTTATAGGTTTCACTATTTTCCCTAGCTAGAACTAAGATAGGATTAAGTCGTGTATTTATATATTATTATAATAGTAGTAGGCTATCCTCTACCTATTTAATAAAGTTAATATAAAATATCAGGTAGATACCTATAGGGATATCTAAAGTAATATTTAGCGGGTTTAGTATATTAATAACTTTATATTGAGAAAATACCTAGTTAAGTTTCTTATTTAACTAATTCATTTTAATATAGTATAGTAATAGCTATACCTTATCCCCTACCTAGAACTTCTTAGCTACTTACTATATCCTATTTATACTTATCTCGTCGCACTACTATATATATACTATTACTACCTAGGCTATAGTAATACTATCCTTTAGGTAAGAAAGGAAAACTAAAGCTTATCCTAAACTAGAATATATAGATTATCCTACTACCTTGGAACGTAAAATAAGTATAATATTAAACCTATTTAGGAACCTATTTAAGCTTACTCTAATTACTAATAAATCCCTATTATTTAGTACTAACTAATAAATAATAATATAAACTAACTAGTCTAACTACAAAAAAGCGATATATACCTACAAGAAAACCTAGATCTCAAATATTACTTTTTCTATCTTATTATCTATCTAAAGATAGAATAATATTAATAAAAGCTACTATACCCCTATTAACTAGTATAATATTATCTAGAAAACACTAACCTAGTCTGATCTATAGTTAGTAATAATTAATATAAGGAAACTATAGAACTACTACCAGGTATCTCGGAACCTCTCTATACAAACTTTAGTAATTATAAATATTATAGTTTCTAGCTAAATATATTTCGATAATTAATCTATAATTACTATTAGGAATCTCAAGTTACCTTCTATAATAGATAGTAGTTCTATTATAAAATTAATAGAAATTTATAATTAGAATTTATTAGGAATTAGGAAGGGTTATAAGAAGCCCTAGTAGTACTGCTATCCCTTATACAAGTACCAGCAAATATTATATACCTATATAAAATATTTAATATCCCTTAATATACTATCCTAATACTAGTCTTATAAAAGTACTATGAATATTAAGTTAATACTAAGGTAGTTTAAGACTAAAAAGTTATAGACTATTTAGAGAATTACTATTATTAGTAACTTATACTCAGGGACCTAAACCTAGCCCTAATAGAACAAAGTACTATTATTTCCTACTATACAATTAGCTACTTATATCCATATTAAAGTTTCTAGAGGGAACATCTTTACTACCTAGTAGATAGTATCTAGTTGAACCTTATATACTAGTATCACTATAATTACCTAGTTCTAAAGTAATAGTAATATAGCATTTTAAAATATAATATATCTATTTAATAATTCACTAGTAGTATATTAGTAATCGTCCCCTACTAGTATAGCCCCCTCCTAGTCCCCCTCTATCTATATATTATAAATTAAAAATACTAAAGAGGATTTATCTTTATCCTTATAGTTAACCCAGAGAAGCTAGAAAACCTGTATTATAAGTTTTAGTTCTATTATATTGTCTTAGCTTTATTAAAAGAGAGTATCGGGGTACCTAGTAAAGTAACTTAAGTAATATTTCAAAATAAAACTAAATTCTAATAAAATCTCTACTTACCTAGCTTATTACTCTAAGATAGGTCTCAGGCTTATAAAATATTCTAATACTTTATAGTTAGAGAGAATAGTAAATAGCTTTACTATATTTCGTAACTCTACTAACTATACTTTTAAGTATAATACTACTACTAGTAGTTCTTTATTATGAATAGTATAATTCTNACTAAACTAATATAAATCTAGCTAAATAATAAGTAATAGGCTATAGTATACTATCCCTATTTTTTTATAAAAAATAACTACTTAATACTACCCCTAAATAATCTACTTCTACTACTATACATCACTCTAGATCCTATTAAGCTATAACTAGTTCTAAAATAAATATAAACTTAAGCTTTTTAAATACTTACTAGTATATAATATCCTAGTAAAATAGTACCCCCTTCTATATTAGTTATATAAAAAGCTCTATTAAACTAGAGAAGTAATTAACCAGGTTATAGTAAAAATTCATAAAACTAAAGAAACTCTAAATACTATAAATATTCTTAAAAACCTCCTATTCCTAGATAATTTTAACTTTTTTAAAGTTATAATAAATACTTTTTCCCGTTTCAATAATAAACCCTAGATACTTCATCTATTTTACTAAAAATTCATACTTCTCTAAGTCTAAGTATAACCTAGTACTTTATAGCTATTCAAAAACTTATTTAACTTTATCCTTATAGTTATACTTTAACCTATAACTATAGATAAGGATATCATCTAAGTAAGCTATAATAAAGTTATTAAGGATACCTTAGAATATACTATTAATATAATATTAGAATATCATAAATATACTTATTAGCCTAAAAGGGGTAACAAACTACTTAAATAAGCTAAAACAAATTCAAAAAACAATCTTATATTTATTTCTTTCTAACCTATAACTATAGATAAGAATATTATCTAAGTAAGCTATAATGAAGTTATTAAAAATACCCCGGAGTATACTATTAATATAGTATTAGAATATCACAGGTATACTTATTAGCCTAAAAAAGGTAATAAGCTACTCAAATAAGCCGAAACAGGTCTAAAAAGTAGTCTTATATTTATCCCCCTCTATAATACGAATCTTATAGAAAGCTACACAAACATCAACCTTTATAAACTATAATATTATTTTAGATAATAATTATAGTATTTCTTTAATTAGTAGTAAAAAGTAGTAGTTATAAGTACTAATAGTATTAAAAGTATAATAATCTACGTAAAACTACTATTTCCCCCTAGGTTTCTTAATAAAGTAAATAGATACCCTAGCTATAAATAAGTTAACTTGGACCTAACTCTTATCTATTAGGTCTATTATTTAATATTAAACCTCGAAGAAATACTCCCTTAGTATATCATATAGTAATTTTTATAGTAAGTCTAGCTTAGTTCTATCTAAGTTCTTCTTTGAATAAATAGAATAATTAAAAAACCCTTTATATAATAGAAAACTAGAAACCTCATCCTTATTAAAAAGGTTTATAAAAGAAATATAAATAACTAGTAAAGTAAATAATAGCTACACTAAAACTTTAAATAATATAACTACTAAAACTATATTAATCTATACTAAATTAGTTACTAACTACTTATATCCCCTTTTTCTTAAACCAAAAACCATTATAGCTAGTACCTCGATAAAGTCTATAAATCTATTTATATATATCTTTTTTAGTATATTACTAATAGTTTTAATAGTTAAGCTACTATTTAAATCTATCTATATTTTATTCCTTATAAAATCTAAGATAATTTATTAATACTATAACTATAAGTTCCTAAAAATGATTAAGTATACTATTCCTAGGATTATATAGAATAAAACTTTTAATGTTCACCTATTAAAATTAATCTAACCCNAGTAATATAGGTTTCCTAGTTAATATTTAGGATAGTATTTAATTAGTATAGTTATAGTAATATAATAAATATAAAGTTCTATTACTTTATAAACTTTTTACTAATTACTTTATAATAATTATAATTATTATTAACTTAGATAGAGATAAAAGATTTATTATTTATTAATATAGAGATTAAGAAAAGTAGTTTATTTATTTATTTCTATATTTTTCTAGTTTTATCTATTACTATAGTACTAGTTTTAGTAGCTATACTAGGCTGTTTCTTAGGGAGTTTTTTCTAAGGAGCTAGGCTTTTTCCTTATTATCTATAATCCCTTTATGTAACTATAAGGCTTGAATATTAGTATTGGAAGTTGCTAGAGGGTAGGTAAGCTATAGTTTATATTTTATGATAAAATAGTCCTTAGTACTATAATATATAAAAATACTAGTTTATATATATATTTAGATAATTATAGAGTTTACTTAATAGGTTTTATATACTTTAGTAGAAAGAGCTAACTAGGGTTTACTAGTTGTAATAGTATACTTATTTAACCCTTTATAGTATTAAGGGGTAGTAGTATAGCGGTATTATATTAGTATTAGGGTGGTATAAGTTGTTTTTATATTTGTTATTTATGTATCTTTATTCTAATGAATTATTAGTTCTAGTTAGGGAAAGGATTATAGTTATCTATAGTATTATAATTCTATATTAAGGATCTTAAGGTCTATTATAATTA
>RYZW01002630.1:0-11567 GCA_004367215.1 Colletotrichum trifolii
TTTAAGTATTATTAAATTTCTCTTACTAGTTTTAGAAACTAATTCTAGGTTTAGTTTAATATCTTAAATTACTTCTAGTATTAATAAGATAACTAGTCAAAAAGAAATCCCCCCACTAGGTATTTTTACTATTCTAAAATTTCTAAATATCTTAAAAATAAGATTTTCTTTTTCTTTAATAATTAATTTAACTAGTAGTTTTATAATTTCTTTTATAAGTACTTCGCGTGAATCCTATTTGAAATGAAATTTTATTTTATTAAACTTAATATTTCGGGTAATAATAATTCTCTAAAAAGTAAAAATCTAAATCTTATATAAATTATAAGTATTTAGAATATAGCTTATTAGGTATCTAATATATCTCTTTAGTTTAACTTTAAATAACTTCTTTCAAATATTTTATTCATAATATTTCTTAAATAAGTATACTTAATAACTATAAATATAAATCTATCCCTAGTAAAATTATAAGTTTTAATAAGAACTTAGAATATATTCTAGTACTTACTAATAAAAATACTACTTATACTAAACCTCTTTAAGTTTATATAGAGATCTCTAGTTATTTTAAATATCTAGAGATATATTATATAATATAGCTACTACTTAAATTAACTCTACTTATAGTTTAAATAATAATCCTATAATTTCTCGTATTTTTATATTTTAAGTAATTAGTTCTTTTCTANTATTCTTTTAAGAGTATTATATAGTTATCAATAATAACTTCTAGTTTTAACTAATACTATTACTTATTCCTATATTATTAGTTTAGTTCCTAGGTAATTAAAGATCCCAATTTAAATAATTAAAATCTAGAGCTATATTTTAGTTTACCCTAAATTAGCTAAACTAGGGTTTTAAAATAATTATTTCTATTCTTAGTTAAAATAAATATCTTTTCTTAGTTAACTAGATTCTTTATTTTAAATATACTATCTAGTTTTCTAGTTATTAATATATTTCCTAAACTCTAATTCTCTCCTAGGAATATTATATCTAGTTATCTTTAATTAGAAACCTAGACTAGTTTTATTAGTTTAGGTATTAGTTTAAGTATTATTAAATTTCTCTTACTAGTTTTAGAAACTAATTCTAGGTTTAGTTTAATATCTTAAATTACTTCTAGTATTAATAAGATAACTAGTCAAAAAGAAATCCCCCCACTAGGTATTTTTACTATTCTAAAATTTCTAAATATCTTAAAAATAAGATTTTCTTTTTCTTTAATAATTAATTTAACTAGTAGTTTTATAATTTCTTTTATAAGTACTTCGCGTGAATCCTATTTGAAATGAAATTTTATTTTATTAAACTTAATATTTCGGGTAATAATAATTCTCTAAAAAGTAAAAATCTAAATCTTATATAAATTATAAGTATTTAGAATATAGCTTATTAGGTATCTGATATATCTCTTTAGTTTAACTTTAAATAACTTCTTTCAAATATTTTATTCATAATATTTCTTAAATAAGTATACTTAATAACTATAAATATAAATCTATCCCTAGTAAAATTATAAGTTTTAATAAAAGCTTAAAGTATATTCTAGTATTTACTAATAAAACTACTACTTATACTAAGTTTCTTTAATTTTATATAGAGATTTCTAGTTATTTTAAATATTTAGAGATATATTATATAGTATAACTACTACTTAAATTAACTTTATTTATAGTTTAAGTAGTAGTTTTATAGTTTTTTATGTTCATATATTTTAGGTAATTAGTTCTTTTCTAGTATATTTATTTATTCTAACTAGTTCTTTAGTATAAGAAAGAAATAACTTGAAATTAATCCTTTATTCTATTTTTATCTCTAATAACTAGTTTTTCTATTAATTACTATTACTATTCTTTCAATATTTTATTAAATCTTATAAATAGAAAAATCTCTCTATTTCTTTACTTATCCTTTAAATATTAATAATACTTAAAAGACCAAATTATAGGTTTTATTAAGTAGTACGAATAAAAAGAAAAAGCTTGAAAACTTATCCTTAATAATAAAAGCTTAGGAGTTACTTATATATATTTTAGGGAAATTAAATATATCCTAGGTAATATAATAAAATAAGTAAATTAAGTATAATTCTAAAGTTTATCTAGAGATAACCTATTAAGAATAGGCTATTATATAGTATAAGTAGTCTAATTACCTTAATCTTATAATTTTTCCCCCTAAATATTAAAAACTAAATACTTAAGAGTAGTTTATCCTAGATATTTTACTTAAAAGTACTATATATAAGTATTATTAGACTTTAGTTTAGGGAAAGTTATCTTAAAATATAATTAAAAAAATAGAATACTTAGTAATTCTAAGATAATACTAGAAATATTTAAAAAGACTATAAAATAGTTTAAAATAGGTTTATATTCAAGGAAAATAAAATTATACTTTTTAAATAACTATTTTATAACAGTAGAATACTTAATCAAGCTAAACCTAAGAATATAATCTAGTCTTATATATTAAATCTTAGTTTTATCGAGAAGTAGAGTTTCTAAGATAATATTAGTATAGAAATTTTTAATATAAGTAATATTATCTAATATTAAATCAAGTATATTCTTCCCCTTTAGATTATTAAAGATATTTTTAATAATTCTTTTACCTTATCTAATTATAAGAAAATTAGCTAAACTATGTTAAACTAAATTTATTCTTTTACTAAACTTAAAAAATCTTTTCTTTAAAAAATCTATTAAATTAGTAATATAAATAGCTTTATAGCTATTAAAGATAGTACTCTTTAAAAATATATAAAGTTTTCAAGTAATTAAGAAAACCCCTAGGGGAATTTCAGATACTTTTTCGAAGAAAGTAAGATTAATATTAATATATATTAAATTAGAAAAGTAGTTACTACTAGATTTATTAGCTAAGGGAGCTAATTTAGTTTTTATAGTATCTAAAAGAAGTTTCTTAGCCTTACTAGTATATTTTTTAGAATTTAATTAACTTTTTTTAATTGGTTTTTATTATAGAATATAGAGTTTAGAGTTATTTACTTTATTTGTAATACTACTTTGAGTAATAATAAATATCTAAATATTAAGGAATCTAGTATATAAGCTAGTAATAGTATACTTAATACGCCTATAGTTTTCTAGAAAGTATAGGTAACTCCTATAATCATATAAGTATTTTTGTTTAGTTTAAGTTATATCTAATTTTCTTATAAGAATAGCTAAGATAGTAAGTATTTTATTATAGTTTTTTAATAAATTCTCTTTAGCATAAGATAAAATAATAAAGATTTCTCTATATTTAGCTAAAGTTTTAATTTTAAAGTTTAGAGTTTCTCTTAAAATAATATCCTAATACTAAATTATAGTTTAATTAGGCGAAATATATTAAGTAAGTATTCAAAACTACTCCTTAACTACGAGAATTCCCTAGATTTCTAGAATATTATATATAATTACTTAGAAGTAGATAGTATACTACTTATTATACTATACTAGACTAGAGATATTTAAATTAGTTTTCTCGAGGATGTTTTTATATTTAATTTTAACTTATTACTATATAATTAAATTATTCTAAGTATATTAATATTTCAGAACTTTTAAGAAAACTTAAAAGGATATATTATTTATATTAAGAAGTTCTATTTAAGTAAATATTAGAAAACTATTATTAATAGTAGTATTAACCTATATTTAAATTATATTATAATATTATTTAGTTTCTTTATAGTTAGATTCTCGAATTATTTAAAACTTAAAATCTACTAAATAATAATTAAAAACCCTTAGAATAATAAATACATAAAAGATAGTATTTTTAGTTTTCTCTTAAATAGTATTCTCTTATTTAAACTATTTATTAAATTTAAGTAATTTAAGTATTTTTGAGATATTAAAAATAGGTTTAGTATCTAGATTAATATATTACTATATATCTTAACTAGTTATATAAAAGTAAAATATAATATACTAATAGTTAAAGTTAGAACTATTAGATAGTTTAACTATTATATTAAAACTATTAGTAGTTAAGTATACTTTTTTTAAATAATAAATTAAAAGACTAATAAGATAGATTAAAAAAGATTTCCTTTATATTTATTAATTATAAGTAGTTTAGAGATAATTAAATATAACTAGGTTTATAACTATAATGAATAAATAATATAGTATATAGTCTAAAAATAAATTATTAAAAGGTATATTTTCTTCTAACTAGAATAAATATTAGTTTATCTAGAGGGTAATATATATTATATATAATCTTGTTATATAAATATAAAAAAGTCTAGTATTTATTATTATTATTATTATATTATATACCTATCGGTAACGCCATGCTATAAGGTATGCATTAACGCCTGAGGCACGTACACCTCTATACACAATTCGGTATACGTGTCTATACGCCTTATAAGTATAGGGTATATATAGCTATATACCCTTATGCCCCCCTAGTAATACCTATTACTAGCTATAGCCGAGTACCATAGTAGTAGTAAGTAACTACTATACTATAGATCTAGAGCCTTATATGCCTATATATAAGTATATAACGTAATAATAATAATAACGAATACTAGAACCTTTTTATACCTATATAACGAGATTATATATAATATATATTACCCTCCGGATAAACTAATACTAATTAGTAGTTAACTTATCCGTTACTATTATACCGCAGATTAGTAAAGTTTTCACGTAAAAAGAAGTAATTATAACTTTTACCCGAAAATCCTAAGTAAAATATAAGATTATAAGTATTAACTTAGATATTTCACAAATATTACTTTACCTTTATCCCTAGCAAAATACCTTTAAGTTAATATACTAACTCTATTCTACGAAATACTAAAAACATATACTATACTTTTTAACGTATACTAGAAAGTATTTAGTAAATATAATACCCTTTAGAGTACTACTAGATACTATAGTATATAAGATTTATAGTATCCTATACCTCCTATACTTAAGAGACCTATATAGTATCTTAAAAACCCCTATCCTTTCTCGAAAGTTATTCCCTTTTCAAAAACCCTATATTCCCTATTAAGATATCTGAATTATACCCTAACCTAAATACTAAAATAAACCCTAGTATACTAATAGTTTAAATAATAGGTTAGGTAACCCTAAGTAGTAAATATATAATCCTAGACTATTTTTAGCTACTTATTAATATAGATCTATTTAGAAAACCTTTAAAATTAAATATAATAAACTTATACTAGTAAATACTATAGATATTACTATTCTTATAGTATTTTATATTAGCTAGTATAGGTATATAAAGATCTATAAGTATAAACCTTTTAACTATTTTAAAATAGATTTTAATAAGTAGCCTATAATAATATAAGAACTTATTAATAATAATATAGTCTAGTACTTTTAAGATTACCTTATTAACTATAAGGTAAAAGTTAAGAAGAATAGTAAAAGAATCTACCTTATACTATACTACTTTACCTAATCCGAATATTTCGAATACTAAACTATTAAAAGGTTTAATAAAACTAAGAAGTATCTCCTAGGTTTTAAGTATAACTTTAAAGATAACTAGGAATAGCTTAAGAACCTTATCAATATACTAAACCTTATAATACTTTCCTATAATATTAAACCTAAGGCTAAAACTATAATACTTATAGTTAAGGCCTAGTTAATATCTAAAAACCTCATATAATATACCTAGTAACTTCTACTATTTACACGAGATATTTTATTTTATCTATTACTTATATATAATATATAACTTCTACTACTACTAGTAGGATTACTAATCCCTAGGTAATATAATACAGCGAACTCCTACTACTAGGAAAATAGTATAGAAACTTTTTACTAGTAGGAGATATACTAAAATAATAGTAATATGTAGTATCCCTACCCTAAATACTTCTTATACCTTTCCCCTATTCCCCTATTTAAAAACTTATTTATTTAGTATACTATAAACCTTACAAAGTTATATAATAAAAATATAAAGTATAATAAAGGATTCTATAATATTCTTAAAACTAAGATCTATATTTTTAAAAACTATTATTTTAAGCTTAGTATATTATGTTATATATAGACTAGAGTTTTCTCTATTATACTAAAAGATCAAGCTTTTGATTTTTATTTTAATAATTTTATAAATACTAGCTAAAATCTTAATTTTAACTAGATAGCTAGATAGGTTAAAGAGTATTTTAAAAATAATACAATTTACTAGATTTATTTCTCTAACTAGTAAAATACTATTCTTAAAAGTATAATAGCTAAGAATTTTAACTAGAATAAAAAGGAAATACTCGAGATACTTATTATAAAACTTACTAATTTCTAGAAAATATTTAGAACTAACTAGTATACTAATAAAACCCTCTATAACTAACTTATAAATATATACTATAATATACTAGAATACTAGTTAGTATTCTTTAGTTTTATACTAGTTTCTAAAAATCTCTATAACTAGTTATACTTAACTATAAGTAATACTATAATACTCTAAAAGTCGTAATACTTTTAAAGTACTAGAAATAATAGTAATATACCTAAAGAATAGTTTTAAACTAACTATATATATAATATACTTCAAAGTAATACTCGAAACTATAGCTATACCCCTAGTCACTCCTTACTACCTTAGAATAGATATTACTCTCCCCTAACCTCTATATATACCTATACTAATAAGAAATACTATATATATAGTAAAACAGGTTACTAGTTAATAAGGTATACTCTTAAGGAGTAGTATACTTTATATAATAAATATAAGTTAACTACTAACCTAAAAATACTCTTTCTAGTAGTATACTAGACTTTTCTCACTAAATATAAAAATATAGATAACTTTAATAATAATCTCTAAATACCCCTAAGAAATAATAAGAGTAAGGAGATTATTACTTAGTACTAGATATAATATAACCTCAAAGACTATACCCCTATTACCCCTATAATATCTAATACCTTAAAGTAGTTCTTTATATTATATTCTAATAAATATCCTACTACTATAGATAGAAGTAAAATTACTTAAATCCTCTAAAATCAAGTAGTATTATATACCTTTACTAAATTAAATACTATTCCCCCTAAAATCACTAAAAACACAAATATAACCCCTATATCTACTTTTATACTTAAAAGTTATTACTTAACTACTATCCTTTAAAAAATCTTACTTAACTTAAATATTACTAACTTCTTAACTACTAAGTACTCCTAATTTATAACTTTTAAATAAATAGTTAACTTTTCTATAACTTTTATATTTCTATAAAATAAACTAGTCATAATCCGCTTTAGTAGTATTACCCTAATTATAATACTTAGAATAGTTAATATTCCTATACTACTCAGCATTATTACATTTTACATAATACTATATAATACCTTTTTCTTACTCTACTTTATAAATATAAATCGCCTTAGTATAATATTTAATAATATATATAACTAGTTTTACTAAGATAAAAAAATTATACCCATTATTTAAAAATAGGGGTATCTATAAATATTCCTTAATAAGGAGAAAACACTTACTTCTATTTATTTTATAAAGTTAGAAATATAGAGACTCTATTATTAATTTAGATACCTAGCTATAGTATACTTCTATAATATCCTTACTAAAATAAAATATCCTATTAAATACTATACTTTCGAGGCTCTCAAGTAGTACTACTATTAATACTAGATATATAGCATTACCCCCTCCTACTTTCATTTTACTATACAAGAAAACATCGAATTCAACTTTAAAGTTATTATTAATATTATTTATATTAATAGCTATCTTATACTCTATATTATTAATACTACTATAATATTTAATACTACTTACTTCTTACTAAATATTTTAGTAAAAGTAATATAAGAAACCCTTAAAATATACTAAATTAACTCTTACTAAAACCTTCTAGATTTTATTACTACTAATATAGGAATAATATTTTAATCTAAAGAATTTAGATTAGAAATAAAAACTATAAGATTAATAATCTGAATAATACTTATTAAAACATATAATAATATTAGTAAAATCAAATATTACTATATTTTCTTCTACTAGATATATAAGATTTATTATAATAAAACCCCTATAGTAACTCAAGAAGTATCCCTTTAGGTAATATATAAAGTAATTAATAATACCACTAGGCTAAATAACCTTATACTTATATTATTTATTTTTAGCATATACTTATACTTTATAGATAACTCTATACTTTCCCTAGATATTATTACTTATACCTATACTATTTAGAAAATAATAGAAGTAATTTACTATACCTATACTAAGTATACTATTAATATAGCTTTAGTAATATATAATAGTTTTAATATCTTATATATAATAGCCTTTTTATTTTAATCTCTTATATATATATAGTAAGAGAAATATAGTTAGTAAAACCTATTTCGTTTTATTATTATTTATAATAAGTTATATATTCTTAAACTCTTTTGAAATCCTTAAGAATTTTAAATTATAACTATAAAACTATATTTCAAGAATAACTAAATACTCCTACTAATACTATTAATAGTAATACTACTAAGTACTAATAATTACCTTATATATATCCCAGATCCTAATACTAGAATTACTACTAGAGATCTAATATTACTAAGAAATATATATTCCTATAGTAATATCCTAATTTTATCTATTATTATCCCTAAAAAACCCTAGAATACCTAGAAGATACTATAAAATACTATTGTTATATAAAGTAGTAATTCTACTACTAGTAGTAATAACTTTTTACTTCCCCGAATTATTAGTAATTTCTATAATATACTTTTTAATCCTCTAAAATAGTCTATTATTACTCTAGTTTAGAAATTTAATTATAAGCTCTGTTTTATAATATACTTTATAGTTAAGGAATAGTTAGATATAGTTTTCTCTCTTGTTTTCTATAAGGAAAGTATTATTATAATACTAGGTCTACTATTTAAGGAATTAATTAAAAAAGAAGTTAAAAGTATTATTATTAATAGTATTATCAAGATTATTAAGTTAACCCTATCTTCTATAAAAATTATAAATACTTTAAGTTATATATTATTAATAAAATTAAGAATAAGGATATAAATAAAATATATAAGAAATCACGCTTTATTATCTAAAACTTTAGTAATAATAGTAAGTTTAAAATATTAATATAATTACTAACAATTTAATAAAGTAGCTAATAGTTAATTTTAGCTATAGCTTTAGTTTTCTTCTAGTATAAGAGTATAATAATATAGTTTTGAGATATTATTTAAGCCTATACTTAAGCTAAAATAGAGCTTATAAGGTATATTATAGCTAATTTACTATCTTACTTTAAAAGGTAATATTTTCTAGACTCTATAATAATTATTATCAAGCTATTATATAGCTTCGCCGAGGCTAGTACTTACTAGTAAGTAACCTATTCTAAGTATTATAAGGAGTAGTTATAAATAAAGATATCTATACATAACTTATATTTCTTTGTTTTATACTATATTAATAATAACTTTAGTTTTATAGGTATATAAACTAATAATACTTTTAGCTTCTCTAATACTGCTTTTTTATACTATAAAGATAAAGAGCTCTAAAAAGCTTTATTTAAAGTAAGGTTAAAGATAACCTTTATAGTAACTATTTTTCTAGTATTTAATAGAGGTATCTTAAGCCTTAATAGTAATACTCTCTACTTATATTAAAAATACTAGGGGTAAAAACTAGTACTCCCTAACACCTATACTACGCTTAAGGCACTTAAGAAGGTGTATATTAAATAACGCGTATACGGGGTATACCTTACTTCGATATATTAACTTAAGGTATTATTTAACCTCTTATATACTACGTAAGAGTAATAACCTTTTTCTGATAATATTATTACTCTAAATAAGTATTTTAAGTAGTAAATTAAGTATTTTAACCGTAGTCTGAACTTTATATTACTTAACTTCTTAAAAGTATACTTCTATATTTTTATTAACAGCTCTTTTACTAATAATACTAATTTCTTATTTTAACTAGGATTTATAATAATTTTAGGCTAAGAGATAGTAACTAGTAATAACTAGTTTAATTTCTATAGNAACCTTATCTACTACTCTTCTACTAAAAATAAAAGAGTTACTAGGAATATACTTACTTTAGAGATTTATACTATAGTAACTAGTATAGATTTTATATATATTATTATTATAATACTTAAGAAAATCCTTAAATACCGAAACTTCCTTTATATCCCGATAATTATCTATACTAACTTATACTCGTTTTAGAAATACTTTATAAAGCTTAGTACTACTAAAAAGAAATACTTAATAATTGATATTATAGTATTAAAATAGTTATATAAGTAATAAGAACTCTATAAAATATAGTAGATTAATAGAGATAATAATATTACTAATATTTTTTATAAAAAATATACAAAACTATACCCTTAAGAGATTTATTAATTCAAACTATATAACTATTTAAATAGAGGGATAAGTAACTTAAGCGGAGTAGATAATACAAGTATTTAGATATTATTAAGTAAAAGGTAAAAGGATTACATTTAACACTATTTTATACTTGTTATCTATACTATTTTAATAGTATTTTTAGCACGCGATTATAGCGTTTTTAGTACTAGCTTTTATATATAAATAGAAGTATATAAAGTATATAGTAAAAAGAAAGAGTTACTAGTATTAGTAACGCTATGCCGCAAGGCATGTATTAACGCCTAAGGCGTATATGCCTCTATACGCAATTCGGTATATATATCTATACGCCTTATAGGCATAGGGTATACGTAGCTATATACCCTCATACCCCCCTAGTAATACCCGTCGCTAGCCGTAGCCGAGTACTATAGTAGTAGTAAGTAACTATTATACTATAGATCTAGAGCCTTATATACCTACGCGTAGGTATATAATATAACAATAATAATAACGAATACTAGAACCCTTTTATACCCGTACGATAAGATCACGTATAGTGTATGTTACTTTCCGGATAAACTAATAATACCTATATATAAGTATACAAGGCTCTAGATCTATAGTATAGTATTACTACTACGGTACTTAGTTATAGCTAGTAATAAGTATTACTAGGGGAAGTATAAAGGTATATAGCTATATATGCTTTATACTTATAAGGCGTATAGATATATATACTGAATTATATATAGAAGTATATATACTTTAAGCGTTAATATATACCTTATAGTATAGTATTACTAATACTAGTAACTCTTTCTTTTTACTATATACTTCATATATTTCTATTTATATATAAAGCTAGTACTAAAAATACTATTAAAATAGTATTAATAATAAGTATAAAATAGTATTAAAAGCAATCCTTTTACCTTTTACCTAATAATATCTAAATACTTATATTATCTATTCTACTTAAGTTACCTATCTCTCTATTCGAATAGTTATATAGTTTAAATTAATAAATCTCTTAAAAATATAGTTTAGTATACTTTTCGTGAAAGTATTAGTAATATTATTATCTCTATTAATCTACTATATTTTATAAAACTTATAGTATTTATATAACTATTTTAATACTATAATATT
>RYZW01002631.1:0-11565 GCA_004367215.1 Colletotrichum trifolii
TAGTTATTCTTATAAGAAAGTTAAATATAATTTAAACCAAACTAAAATATTTATATAATTATAGGAGTTAGCTATATTCCCTAGAAAACTATAAGTATATTCAGTATACTATTACTAGTTTATATACTAAATTCCCTAATATTTAGATATCTATTATTATTTAAAATAGTATTTTAGATAAGGTTAATAACTCTAAACTTTATACTTTATAATAGGAACTAGCTAAAAAGGGTTAATTAAATACTAAAAAGTATACTAGTAAAGCTAAAGAACTTCTTTTAGATACTATAAAAGCTAAATTAGCTCCCTTAACTAGTAAATCTAGTAATAACTACTTTTTTAACCTAATATATATTAATATTAATCCTATTCTCCTTAAAAAGTTATTTAAAATTCTCCGAGGGGTTTTCTTAATTACTCAAGAATTTCATATATTTTTAAAAAGTATTATTTTTAATAGTTATAAAGCTATCTATATTACTAATTTAATAGCTTTTTTAAAAAAAAGATCTTTTAAGTTTAGTAAAGGAATAGATTCAGTTTAATATAATTTAGCTAATTTTCTTATAATTAAATAAAATAAGAAAATTATTAAAAATATCCTTAATAGTTTAAAAAAGAAAAATATACTTAATTTAATATTAGATAATATTATTTATATTAAAAACTTCTATACTAATATTATCTTAGAAATTCTATTTCTTAATAAAACTAAAATCTAATATATAAAACTAAACTATATTCTCAGGCTTAGCTTAANCTCTATTATTATAAAATAGTTACTTAGAAAGTATAACTTTATTTTCTTTAAATATAAATCTATTTTAAATTATTTTATAGTCTATTTAAATACTTCTAGTATTATCTTGGAATTACTAAGTATTCTATTCTCTTAATTATACTTTAAAATAGTTTTTTTAGAACTAAAGTCTAATAATACTTATATATAGTATTTTTAAATAGAATACTCAAGATAAACTACTCTTAAGTATTTAGTTTTTAATATTTAGGGGGTAAAGATTATAGGACTAAAGTAATTAGATTACTCTTATTATATAATAGCTTATTCTTAATAGGTTATCTCTAGATAAACTTTAGAGTTATATTTAGTTTACTTATTTTATTATATTACTTAAAATCTATTTGATTTCTTTAAAGTATATATAAGTAACTCCTAGGCTTTTATTATTAAAAATAAACTTTTAGGTTTTCTCTCTTTATTTATACTACTTAATAAAACCTATAATTTATACTTTTAAATATTATTAATATTTAAAAGATAAGTAAAAAAATAGAAAAACCTTTTAATTTATAAGATTTAATAAAATATTAAGAAAATAGTAATAGTAATTAATAGAGAAACTAGTTACTAGAGGTAAATAATAGAGTAAAGGATTAATTTTAAACTACTTCTTTCTTATATTAAAAAACTAGTTAGAATAAGTAAGTATACTAGAAAAGAGCTAATTACTTAAAATATAAAAATATAAGAAGTTATAAGACTACTATTTAAACTATAAATAGAATTAATTTAAGTAGTAGCTATACTATATAATATATCTCTAAATATTCGAAATAACTAGAGATTACTATATAAGGTTAAAGAAGCCTAATATAAATAATACTTTTATTAGTAAGTATTAGAGTATATTCTAAGCTTTTATTAAGACTTATAACTTTACTAGGGATAGATTTATATTTATAGTTATTAAGTATATCTATTTAAGAAATATTATAAATAAAGTATTTTAAAAAGGTTATTTAACATTGAACTAAAGTGATATATTAGATACCTAGTAAGCTATATTTTAAATACCTATAACCTATATAGGATTTAGATCTTTATTTTTTAGAAAGTTATTATTACTTAAGGTATTAAATTTAATAAGATAAGATTTTATTCGAAGTAGGACTTATATAAAATACTTATAAAAGAAGTTATAAAATTACTAGTTAAGTTAATTGTTGAAGAAGAGGACTTTATTCTTAAGATATTTAGAGATTTTAGAGTAGTAAAAATACCTAGTAAAAAGATTTCTCTTCTACTAGTTATCTTATTAGTACTAGAAATAGCTTAAGATATTAAGTTAAACTTAGAATTAATTTCTAAAACTAGTAAGAGAGGTTTAATAATACCTAAACTAATACTTAAATTAATAGGGCTAGTTTAGGTTTCTAATTAAGAATAATTAGATATAATATTCCTAGAAGAAAATTAGAGTTTAGGAAATATACTAATAACTAGAAAACTAGATAGTATACTTAAAATAAAGGATCTAGTTAATTAAGAAAAAATATTTACTTTAACTAAGAATAGAAGTAATTACTTTAGGACTTTAGTTTAGTTAATTTAAAGTAGATTAAAATATAGCTCTAGATTTTAACTATTTAGGTTAGGATCTTTAACTACCTAGGAACTAGGCTAATAATATAAGAGTAAGTAATAGTATTAGTTAAAACTAGAGATTACTATTAGTAATTATATAATACTTTTGAAAAAATATAATAGTAATATTTTATATTTTATAAAATGCGAATAGGATAGTTTTACTAGTATTTATTTACCTCATTAGTAATAAAAACTAGATAAAACTAATCTTAATTTTTTAATAGTTTTCCTTATTATTTAAAATATAGTATTAAAGAAAAAAGATCTTTCTACTAAAATTTAAATATACTTTAATTAACTAGTAGTATTTCTAAAGACTTAGAAAGATATTAATAACTTATTAGAACTATTATAAATATCGTTTATTAAAATAATAAAAACTAAAATTATAAAATTAAAAGAAAAGAATACTTAGTAAAAAATAAGTTACTAGGATACTAGAAATAAACTTTTTCCTCTTAAATAAGTTTTTACTTATAAAATAGATATAGATAATTTTCTAGAATAGTATAAAATAAAGATTTATATATATAGGGATATATAATTAGTTAATCTATTATAGACTATATATATAGTAACCCTAGCTATTTAAATATTTCAAGTAGTTATAGTAATTGTAGTATAATTTAACCTTAAGGTTTACTAGTTCGATATTATTAATATATTTCTTAATATTATAAAAAATCCTAATAAACCTCTAATAACTATTAAGCTACTAGATAGGTTTAAAGTTACGGGGTATTATACTAAATTTAAGTCTATTTTTTATAGATTTTAAGATATACCTATTCTTTAATATAAGACTTTTTATACTACTTTTAAGTTATTAGGACTTAAGCTATACTTAGAAGAGTTTTATCTATTTAAAGATAAGAGTTTAACTATCTTTTTCCTATTCTATATAGATAATATTCTTCTTATATATTATAAATTAGCTAAAAAAGAGGTTTTTGAAATTATTAAAAGTATTAAAAATACCTATAAATTTAAGGAATAGGGTTTTATTAAATATTTCTTAGAAGTTTAAGTAGTTTAGGATTATAAGTATTATAAGATTTATTTAGTTTATAATATATATATTACTAAGATTACTAAGTATTTTAATCTTAACTATAACTTAACTCTAATAATACTATTTCTAGTAGTAACCTTTATAGTAAATCCTAGTAAAACTATATTAAAAGAGATTTATAAATAGTAGATAAAAATTAGTTTAATTCTTTATATTTCTATTATAATATAGCTAGATATCTTATTTATATATTTTCTATTTTTGAAATATTTTATAAATCTTTCTTAAGTATATATAGATACTATAAACTATATAATTCAGTACTTCTATAGGATAAGATTCCTAATATTATAGTTTAGAAACTTAGGAAGTATTAATAAGATATTTTAAATACTTTTAATTACTAGAGATACTTTATTTATAAACTATAAAGAGATTTAAAGATTAAGTTATAGCTATATTATCTCTCTATTTAGAAAACTAATCTAATAGAAAGCTACTTAATAGAGTATTATAATTATATTAATAATTAAAGTAGAACTTCTTAATTTAAAATATACCTTAAAAGAAGCTATAGTACTAAAAAGATTATTTCAAGATATTAAGTTTAATTTAAGAGATATTTAGAGAATTTATTATAATAATTATTAGATAATTAGACTAGTAATCTTAAATAGTAAATATTTATTAATTAGACTTTAATATATAGATATTTAATAGATATANAAAAGTAATTTTAAAATAGTCTATATACCTATAGATATAATACTAGTAGATAGACTTACGAAGAATCTAACTTAAGTAAAATTTAAATAATTAAGAGTATTTCTAAATTTTATAGATTTATAAGTAATACTTTTAGGATTAGTTAAAATAATAAAAAAACTACTTAAAACTATTTCTTTATCTATTTAAATAATATAAATAAAATAAACTAGTCATTCTTATTTTTAATAAAACGTTTTTATAATAGTAATATAAAAGATAGAAATTTATTAGAACTTTTTTAATTATTTAGGAGGAATAAAACTCTTAAGATAAACTTTTATCTAGCTAAATATTAAAAACTTAAAATCTAAACCCTAAAATAAGTAAATAGCTATAATAAGTATATAGAAATTAATACTATAATTCCTAAAAAGAAAAGAAATTTAAGTCTAAACTAGAAGTAATTACCTGAAACTAGGACTATAACTATAACTATAAATTCTAGATATTCTAAACACTAGCTGAAGTATACTATAAATTCTAAGTATTCTAAAACTTAATTAAAATATAAGAAGTTTACTAATTAAAAAGCTTATTATTATTACTAAAAGACTAGGGATATAATTATTCAAAACTAGTTAAAAAAGTAATATAAACTAGAGAACTTAAATAAATTAAAATACCTAAATTAGAAGAAATTATTTAATAATAAGAGTTCTAGTAGTAGATTCTAAACTACTTCTATTCTTAATAAAGTTAATTTTAAAGTCTTTCTATTATTATAATTATAACTTCAAATAAGTAGATTTCTTTATATTACTAACTTTCTTATCTTTTAATCATGAATAATTAAATTTAAATAAAAAATTATAAGTTAAAATACTTATTTTATTAGCTTTAGGGATCTTAAAAGTATTTAAAAGACTTTCAAATATTTTATAAGTATAGTTTAAGACTAGAAACTAGAATATAAGTATTCCTCGATCTATTTTTATACTAATCATATTACTTAGAAATCAAATTTTATTTATTAATACTTATAATATAAAAGTAAAAGTTATATAAAAGGATAAAACTAGAATAATACTTTATATAAGAAATAGTTTATATTAGTTATAAATCTCTAAGAGTTTTTATTTAGAATAAGTATTTTTTATATTCTTCTAGTAATTTACTTTTTTAGAAAAAATAAATTTTATAAAGGTTTATTTTAAAGTAGTAATTCTAGGACTAGGCTTTATAAGTTATTATTTAGTAGTTTCTAGTTAATATTTAAGATTATTTATCTCTAATAAAACTTCTTAGTTTCTAATCTAAGAAGATTTATATATTATATTAGTAGTTATCTTTATATATTTCTTAGGTAACTTAGCTACTTCTTTATTACCTTTATTATTATCTTTTCCTTTATTAGTAATAATTTTAGGTATTTTATTATTATCATTAATAAACTTAAGTATTTCTTCTCCTTCTTCGGGGTTACTAATTAAGTTATTTTCTTTATTATTAAAAGAAGGTTTTAGAGTAATAATTTTCTTTAGATAATTATAAGGATATTTTGAACTAATAATAGTAGTAGGATTTCTAGATAAAGTAATACTTTTCTTCGCGGAATTACTTATTTTTAGTATTTTAGTAAATTTAGGGGGTAGTAATAGATATTCAAGTAAGTTAAGAAAGTTTTCGAAGTATAACTAAATAAATAATCTTAATTAAATTAATATATTTTTATACTAATTCAAAAAGTTTAAAATACTAATAAAGTTTTATTTCTTAATAGAATTAATCTAGGCTTAAATCTTAGAGATTAAATATTTTTAGATAGAATTACTAAAGAGAATAAATATTTGAATAGAAAGAGAAGAATAAAGAAAGAAATAATAATTAAATACTTTAAATAAAAGGTAATTAGATACAAACTACTAAATAAAACAAACATCCTAAAAAGAATATAGAAAAGTATTTTAGGTTTATAACTCGTTATTTTTATTAAATAAATAAAAACAAAAAACACTTAAGGTAACTTTAGACTATAATTCTTAGTTACTTTTTAGACTAGGGTTAAAGAGTAATTACTCTAATTTAAAAATATAACTAGTAAATACNAATAATTACTTTAACTTAGAAATATAACTAGTAAATACTAATACTAGATTATTAATAGAAAAAGATATAAGATACTTTAAAAAGTTACTAGTAATATTATAGTATTCGGGAATAAATATAATAGTATTATATTTAATAGACTTAGGAGGCTATTCTTATAGTTAGAATATCAGTAATAAGTTATATATATTATTATACTTAAAGCTAATATATAGAATCTATATTACTAAAGTAAACTACTTATAAGTAGGAAAGTGACTATTTTTCTCCTATTCTATATAGATAATATTCTTCTTATATATTATAAGTCAGCTAAGAAAGAAACTTACGAAATTATTAAAAGTATTAAAAATACCCATAAACTTAAGAAGTAAAATCTTATTAAATATTTCTTAGGAGTTTAAGTAATTTAGGATTATAAGTATTATAAGATTTATTTAGTTTATAGTATGTATATTACTAAGATTACTAAGTATTTTAATCTTAACTATAGCTTAATTCTAATAATACTACTTCTAGTAGTAACTTCTATAGTAAATCCTAGTAAAATTATACTAAAGGAGATTTATGAGTACTAGATTAAAATTAGTTTAATTCTTTATATTTCTATTATAGTATAGTTAGGTATTTTATACATATATTTTCTACTTTTAGAATACCTTATAAATTCTTCTTAAATATATATAGATATTATAAACTATATAATTTAATATTTCTATAGAACGAGATTCCTAGTATTATAATTTAGAAACTTAGGGGGTATTAATAAGATACTTTAAATACTTTTAATTCTTAGAAGTATTTTACTTATAAACTATAAGAGAACTTAAAAGTTAAGTTATAACTATATTATTTCTCTATTTAGAAAACTAATCTAATAGAATACTACTTAATAGAGTATTATAATTATATTAAGAATTAAAATAGAACTTTTTAGTTTAGAATATATTCTAAAAGAAACTATAATACTAAAAAAACTATTTTAAGATATTAAGTTTAATTTAGGAGATATTTAGAGAATTTATTATAATAACTACTAAATAATTAGACTAGTAATTTTAGATAGTAAATATTTATTTACTAGATTTTAATATATAGATATTTAATAGATATAGCTTTACTAGGAATACTTAAAAAATAATTTTAAAGTAGTTTATATATTAATAGATATAATACTAATAGATAGATTTATAAAGAATTTAACTTAAATAAAATTTAAATAATTTAAAATATTTCTTAATTTTATAGATCTATAAATAATACTCTTAAGACTAGCTAAAATAATAGAAAAAACTATTTAAAACTATTTCCCTATTTACTTAAATAATATGAATAAAATAAACTAGTAATTCTTATTTTTAATAAAATATTCTTATAGTAATAATATAAAAAAAGAGTTTATTAAAACTCTTCTAATTACTTAGGGAAAATAGAATTCTTAAAATAAACTTCTATCTAACTAAATACTAAAAACTTAAATTCTAAACTTTAAAATGAATAAATAGTTATAATAAGTATATAGAAATTAATACTATAATTTTTAAAAGAAAGGGGAACTTAAGTCTAAACTAAAAGTAGTTACTTGAAATTAGGACTATAACTAAAACTATAAACTTTATATATTCTAGGGGTTAATTAAAATAAACTATAAACTCTAAATATTCTAGGACCTAGTTAAAATATAGGAAATTTACTAACTAGAGAACTTATTACTATTACTAAAAAGCTAGAAATATAACTATTTAAAACTAATTAAGGGGATAGTATAAACTAGGGAACTTATATAAATTAAAATATTTAAATTAAAAGAGGTTATTTAGTAATACGAATTCTAGTAGTAGATTCTAAGTTATTTCTATTCTTAAGAAAATTAACCTTAAAATCCTTCTATTATTATAATTATAACTTAAAATAAGTAAGGTTTTTCGTATTATTAATTTTCCTATTTTTAACTAGAAATAGTTAGACTTAAATAAAAAGTTTTAAGTTAAAATACTTACCTTATTAGTTTTAGGGATTTTAAAAATTTCTAAATAATTCTTAAATACTTTATAAATATAGTTTAAAACTAGAATATAAATATTCTTTAATCTATTTTTATACTAATAATATTAATTAGAAACTAAATCTTACTTACTAATACTCATAGTATAAAAGTAAAAACTATATAAGAAAATAAAACTAGAATAATACTTTATATAAAAAATAGTTTATACTAGTTATAAATCTCTAAAAACTTTTATTTAGAATAAATAGTTATTATATTTTCTTATTAATTTATTTTTCTTAGAGAAAATAAAGTTTATAAAAGTTTATTTTAAAGTAGTAGTTTTAGGACTAAACTTTATAAGTTATTATTTAGTAGTTTCTAACTAATATTTAAAATTATTTATTTCTAATAAAACTTCTTAGTTTCTAATCTAAGAGGATTTATATATTATATTAGTAGTTATCTTTATATATTTCTTAGGTAGTTTAGCTTCTTCTTTACTATCTTTATTATTATCTTTTTCTTTATTAATAATAGTTTAAGATACTTTATTATTATTACTAATAAGCTTAAGTATTTCTTCTTTTTCTTTAAAGTTACTAATTAAATTATCTTTTTGATTATTAAAAAGAAACTTTAGAATAATAGTTTTCTTTAGATAATTATAAAGATATTTTAAATTAATAGTAATAGTAAAATTCTGAGATAAAGTAATATTTTTCTTTATAAAACTACTTATTTTCAATATTTTAGTAAATTTAGGGAATAGTAATAGATATTTAAATAAGTTAAGAAAGTTTTTAAAATATAACTAAATCAATAATCTTAGTTAAATTAATATATTTTTATATTAATTTAAGAAGTTTAAAATACTAATAAAGTTTTACTTCTTAATAGAACAACCTAAACTTAAATCTTAGAAATTAAATACTTTTAGATAAGATTACTAAAAAGAATAAGTATTTAAATAAAAAAAAAGAAATAAAAAAAGAAATAATAATTAAATACTTTAAATAAGAAGTAATTAAATAAGAATTACTAAATAAAAGAAATTTCTTAAAAGAAATATTAAAGTATATTTTAGGTTTATAACTTGTTATTTTTATTAGGCGAATAAAAGTGAAAAATACCTAAGGTAATTTTAGATTATAATTCTTAGTTATTTTTTAGATTAAAGTTAAAGTGTAATTACTCTAATTTAAAGATATAACTAGTAAATACTAATACTAGATAATTAATAAAAGAAAATATTAAGTATTTTAAAAAGTTACTAGTAATATTATATTAGTTTTCAGGTTTAATAATATCTCTTTTAATAAACTTAAGAGGTTTTTCNTTCATACACTTAGGAAGCTATTCCTATAATTAGAATAATAGTAATAAAATATATATATTATTACGCCTAAAGCTCATATATAAAATCTATATTACTAAAATAAATTATTTATAAATAAGAAAATAATTATTGAAAATATTAGTATAGAGGAGAAGAAAGAAATCTAGTAAGTTAAAAATTAATAAATAATTTATTTATAATATATACAAAGATCGGATTACTAGTAATTTTGGAAAGAGCTAACCGATTACTCTTACTAATATATAATAAAGATAGTTAAATATATAATAGATTATAATGATTTTATTAATTTCTTTTATTCGAAGTATTAGAAGAACTATTTTAGGAACTATTTAAACTATTTTATTTATTTAATATATTAGTTATATAATGTAAAGGTATTTCTAGTAGCTTTACTACTAGGGGGGTATATAAGAATACGCATAGTACTAAAGCTATTATATAACTCTACTAGCTACTACTCTAATCTAGTAATTTATATAAGATATAACTGTTCTATTTAAGTATGTTCGGACGCTTTATTCTAGTTAGAACAAAACATACTTTTCAATAACTTACTTTTAGACTATATACTATATTATTTATTTATCACAATAATAAAATAAAGAAAAGTATTTATACATATATATTATACTTATTATTTCTATTTTCTTTCTTTTAATTAATAAATCTTCTTTATAAATAAAATATTCTTCTTCTCTAAAATTACAAACTATATCTCACTAGTTAGAAACTTCTTTAAACCTATACTTATAAGAAAAAGAAAAATAAAATACATATTTAGAAAAAAAGAAAAAAATATTTAAATAAGTATAATAACTAAATAATAGATTTATAAATCTATCTCTAAATAAATAAATACTATACCTATCCTAATTAAACTATAATATCCTAGTATTAAACCTTCAATAATAAAGTTATTACTAGAATTTAAATCTTAAATTTAAAATCCTATAGTATTTTCTCTACTATATATTTAATATTTAGGAAATATTCTTACTATTAAATACTTAGCTTATCTAAAATATTATTATTCATCTCTCTAAAAACTATAAATTCTTTTTTTTTCCTTTTTTTCCTTATTATTATTTCTTATAAAATCTCCCTAAACTAAAGAAACTTTAGATAATTCTTTTTTTAGATTAGATCTATAAATATCTAAATCTATAAATTCCTAATATTTTTTAAGTATTTATATAAATTCTTATAATTTATTTCTTCTAAATATTATTTTAGTAATCTCTTCCCTATATAAAGTTTCTAGTTAATATAATAAAAAGTCTAGTATTTAGAAATAAATCCAAAAAAGCTTATTTATTAATATTTAAGTTTTTTATGAGAAAGCTAATTGATTACTCTTTTAATATTATAAACTAGAACTAAATTACTAGGTTCTAATTATTTATCTTATAAAATATAGGGAAAGCCGATAGCTCGCTCTCTACTGCAACTATTGGTAGATATATTGCTCCCTGAAGTATAATTTTAGCCCTCCTACCCCCCCCGCTAACTATTATAGCTAGCCCCTAATTAATCTAAGGCTAAATCCCTTATAGCTATAGTAGCTAGTATACTTGCCCTATATTAACCTTTTTAATAATAAACAACTAATAACTCCTTCTACGACAACCTCATACCCTTATACCTTTATACCCTTATACCTTTACAGCTATATACAATTCAAATATCTCAAGATATTTAATTACTACTAACTATAAGTACTCTATTCGAATATTTATTATAACCTCAATATCCGTAATTTTAATATCCCTACTAAACCATACTTACCCCTCAAATAAAACTATATACTACTAATATAAACGTTCTCTACTACTAATATAAACTAACTTATAATCTCTACATAAGTACAATAGAACTTAGCTTACTCTTATTAATAAATAATTTTAATATTAAGTATAACTAATATATAAATAATACTTATATAGATATAAATACTTCTAGTATAGCTAGATAACTTTTAAAACCCCTATAATTATAATATT
>RYZW01002634.1:0-11559 GCA_004367215.1 Colletotrichum trifolii
TAATATCTTAATTATACTAAAATCTTATTATTATGTAAATATTATTAATTTTCATTTAAACCTTAAGTCATACCTAATCGATACCTAGTCTCCAATATCGTTAGTTTCGTATAATAAGTTGTGGGTTAGCTAGATAATATTCTTTTGAATATCTATAGGCTACCTATTAATTATAATACTTAGGATAATTCTATTAAAACTCATTTTAATAAAGTAATAGCTTTAGTTATAATAGTTATAACTAGACATCTCTATACCTATTCTATAGTTCTTTTTATAAGTGATTATATAGATTTTGAAGAGATTTTAGTTCTATTATAAAATATATAGAAGAATAATAGATTACGGAATACCTAGCTTTTATAAGTATTCTATTTTATTCTATTTTTAAAAAGTTTAAAAAGGTTCTTAATTCTATAACCTTAGTAGTTACTTTTAGCTATACATATCAGATTCTAGTTTAGATAAAGCTTTCCCTAATTATTATTATAAAGTCTTCTATTATTATAAAGTTAAATATTAGAACTAGGGGTAAAGCTACTTATAATAATAGCTAATTCTATTACTATTTTAACTAGGTATATGCTAATATTAGTATAAATACTATTATCAAGTACAACCTATAGTTAAATCTATATATAAGGTAAAGAGCTTAAATACTATTCTAGATATAAAGCAAAAGTAACTAAATAAAAATTTAAATAGCAAGCTAGTCTAAAAGAATTACTAGAGGCTTTCTAATCCCCTAATAAAAACCTAATAAACCTTTAATCTATATTATATAGTTATCTTTTATATAGCAAAAAAGAAAGTATTACTATTAAAAGAAGTATTAATAAAAAGTGGTTTTCCTTTAAGATAAAATATCTATATTATTTCTAAAACTATGTTATAGTTCTATTGGAGTTATCTAAAGGTTTTATAGAAAGATTAAATTTGATTTTCTACTAAGTTAGCTTATTATTAGTCTATTAGAACCCTTATGAGGGGTTCTAGAATACTAGTATCTACTATTATCTTTCGTTATTTTCTACTTTCTTCATATAATCTACTATTTATTACTAAGTTAAACTTAAATAAGAAGTATATTAATATTAGAAGCTAGTTATAAGAGATATTTTAGTAGTATTTTGATATAGTTATAATAAATTTAAAGAGGTTATATTTAAAGTGAAAACCTTTTACTAGGTTATAGGGGTAGTAGTTATATAGATCCTTAATAGTAATATCTTATATAAGCTTTGAAATTTAAATCTATGATAATAACTTTCGTATAGTATAAAAAGCTTTATATAAAAAGAAGTATATCTTAAAACTTATCAAACGTTTATTCAAGTTCTATATAATACTTTATAATTTTCTATCTATTTAGTAGTTTATTTTTTATTAGAGGTTTATTAAGGTTCTTTTTACTAAACAAAAATATATTAATAGTGTTAAACTATAAAATTTTAAAATTAAATTATACTATAATTACAATAACTACTTTAAATATTTAGATAGTTGATGTTATTATATATATAACTCATAGTAGATTAATAATTTTTATATCCTTATATCTATCAATTCGTACTTTATACTACTTAAGAAACTATTTATATTAATTTTATAAGTAAAAGTCTATTTAAAAAGAGAAAGTTTAATTTTAATATTTTAGTAATCTACTTTTTACTAACTACTTTTCTCTTTTAATCTTATAATCTTAATTCTTATTATATTAATAATAAACTTTTATAGTAATTCTAGTAAATTAGTAATATTTCTTAAGTTTTTAGTAATATAAATATTTTAAAATTTATTTACATTTTAGTAGAAAGATCTTTCTTTTTTAATACTATATTTTAAATAATAAGAAAAACTATTAAAAAGTTAAAACTATTTTTATTTAGCTTTTACTACCAATTAGGTAAATAAATACTAGTATACCTAATTTATTTAGGAATAACTAATAGCTTGTTTTCTACTATAATTATTAGTAGATATATTACCCCCTAAAGTATAACCTTAACCCTCTTACCCCCCCTACTAACCACTATAACTAACCCCTAATTAATCTAAAGCTTAACGTCTTATTACTATAGCTAATATACCTACCCCGTATTAATATTTTTAATAATAAATAACTAATAACTCTTTCTATAATACTCTTATACCTTTATACCCTTATATCTTTATAACTATATATAATTTAAATATCTTAAAATAATACATTACTATTAACTACAAATATTCTATTTAAATATTTATTATAACCTTAATATCTATAATATTAATATCCTCACTAAACTTTACTAACCCCTAGAATAAGACTTAATACTACTAATATAAAAGTACTCTACGCCTAATTTAAACTAATTTATAATCTCTATATAAATATAGTAAGATTTAGTTTATTCTTATTAGTAAATAATCTTAAAATATTAATTAAAGCTAACTAATAAATAGTACTTATAAAGATATAAATATTCCTAGTATAACTAGATAGCTTTTAAAACTTCTATATTTCTATTACTATAATATTATAAAATATCTATCAATTAATATTATAGTAATATATTAATATTTAAGTATTACTTAATTAATACTTAGTTTCCGATATTATTAATTTAATATAGTAAGTTATAAGCTAACTAGATAATCTTTTTAAAAATATCTATAAATTACTTATTAATTATAATAATTAGAATACTTTTATTAAAACTTATTTTAATAAATAATAGTTTTAATTATAATAGTTATAACTAGATATCTCTATACCTATTTTATATTTCTTTTTTATAAGTAGTTATATAGATTTTGAGGCAATTTTAGTTCTATTATAAAAGATATAGAAGAATAATAAATTACGAAATACCTAGCTTTTAGTATTCTATTTTATTCTATCTTTAAGATTTTCATAAAAGGTCTTAACTTTATAACTTTAGTAGTTACTTTTAACTATATATATTAAACCTTAACCTAGTTAAAGCTTTCCCTAATTCTTACTATAAGGTTTTCTATTATTATAAAGTTAAATATTAGAATTAGGGGTATAATTATCTATAATAATAAGTAATTTCATTACTATTTTGACTAGTTATAAGCTAGTGTTAGTATAAATACTATTGTTAGGTAAAGTTTATAGCTAAATCTATATATAAAATAAAGAGCTTATATATTATTCTAAGTATAGAGCAAAACTAACTAAATACTTATTTTATTTATTTTCTATAAAATATAAAATACTACTATTATATTCTTCTAAAAGTATTATATAGTTATTAATATTAATTTCTAGTTAAAATTAGTATTATTATCTATTTCTATATTATAAGCTAAATTCCCAAATAATTAAAAGTTCTTCTTAATTAATTTAAATCTAGAGTTATATTTTAGTTTTCCCCAAATTAGCTAAAAAGAAATTCTAGAGTAATTATTTCTATCTATATTTAATTAAAATAAGTATTCATTATTAGCTAGCTAGATTTCTTATTTCAAAAATACTATCTCGTTTTCTAATTATTGGTATATTTCTTAAAATTTAATTGTTACTTAAAATTATTATTTCTAGTTAATATGAATCAGAAATCTTGACTAGTTTTATTGGTTTTAATATTATTCTGGGTATAATTAAGCTTTTCTTATCAGTTTTCAATACTAATTCTCTATTTAACCCAACCTTTTAAGCTACTTCTAATACTAAAGGAATAACTAGTAGAAAGGTAGTTTTTCTACTAAATATTTTTATTATTTTAAAATCTCCAAGTATTTTAAGAATAAAGCTTTTTTACTTTTTAGTAATTAGCTTTCCTAGTAGTTTTACTTTTTCTTTTCGAGGTATTAGATATAGGTTTTACTTTAAGTAAAGTTTTATTGTATGAAATTTAAAATTTTAAATAATAATAATTATTTAAAAGTTAAATATCTAGATTTTATAGCAATTATAGATATTGAGAATATAGCTTACTAGGTATCTAATATATCTTGTTAATTTAACGTCAAATAACTTTCTTAAACTAATTTACTTATAATATTTCTGAAGTAAGTATATTTACTAATTATAAATATAATTCTATCTCTAGTAAAATTATTAATCTTAAGAAAAGCTTAGAATATATTTAAGTATTTACTAATAGAAATACTATTTATACTAGGTTTCTTTAGTTTTATATAGTAATCTCTAATAACTTTAAATATCTAAAAGTATATTATATAGTATAATTACTATTTAAATTAAATTCAAGTCCTGGTTCTATAGGTTTTTATATTTGTATTCTTTGAAAAATTAGTTTATTTCTTATATAATTATTTATTCTAATAGGTCTTTAAATATAAGAAAAAGATAGTCTAAGATTAAACTTTCATTCTAATATTTACTTTTAGTAACTAGGTTTCTATTAATTACTATTTTTCTTTTCTTTAAGATTAATTAAATCTTATAAATTAAATGTTTTCTTTTATTTTTTTATCTATTTTTTCAATATCATTATTACTTGAGAAATTAAGTTATAAGTTTTGTTAAGTAGTATAAATATAAAGAATAAACCTGTAAATTTATTTTTAATAGTATATACTAAAGGCTTCTTATATATACCCTAGGAAACTTAAATATATCATAGATAATATAATAGAATAAGTAAATTAAGTATAACTTTAAAGTTTATCTAAAGTCAATTTATTAGGAATAGGTTTTTATATAATAGTAATAGTTTATTTACTTTAGTCCTATAAGCTTTACTTCTTAAGTATTAAAGATTTAATATAAATAAAGAATTCTATTTGAAATGTTTTATTTAGAAATATTATATATAAGTATTATTAGATTTTAATTCTAGGAAACCTATTTTAGGGTATAGTCAAAAGAATAGTATATTGAGGAATTCTAAAATAATACTTAAATTACTTTAATAAACTATAAAACAGTTTCAAACTAGTCAATATTGAAGATAAATAAGATTATACTTTTTAAATTACTTTTTTATAGTACCAGAGTAGTTAACTATACTAAATCTAAGAATATAACTAAGATTTATATAATAATTTATAGTTTTATTAAGAAATAGAATTTCTAAAACAATATCATTATAGAAGTTTTTAAAATAAGTATTATTATTTAATATTATATTTGGCGTAACTTTCTTTTTTTAACTATCAAGAACATTTTCAATAACTTATTTACTTTGTCTAATTATGAGGAAATTAGGTAAACTATATTAAGTTATATCTAGTTTTTTATTCATTTGAAGAAATTCTTTTTTGAAGATATCTATTAAGTTAATAATATAAACTACTTTATAATTATTAAGAACTATATTCTCTAAAAAAATAAGTAAGGTTTTTAAGTAGTTAAGAAGATCTCTAAAAGGATTATAATTAATCTTTTAAAAAAGTAGGATTAATACTTATATATATTAAGATAGAAGAATGATAGTTACTACTAGATTTACTATTTAAAAGAGTTATTTTAACTTTTAAAATATCTAAAAATGCTTCTTTAGTTTTATTAGTAAACCTTTTAGAATTTAACTATTCTTTTCTAGCTAGTTTCTAATGTAGAATATATAGTTCTAAGTTATTTATTTTATTTATAATACTATCTCAAATAATAACTATTACCTAGATATTTAGGAATCTAGTATATAAACCCATAGTAGTATACTCAATATATTTATAGTTTTCTCGAACATATAACTAATTTCTTAAATTATATATATACTTAAATTTAATATAAGATATATTATTTAATTCTCTATAAGAATAGTTAATATAAATAGTGTTTTACTAAAGCTTTTAATCAAACTTATATTAGTATAAAATTAAGTAGAATAGATTTCTCAATATTCAACTAGATTATTAACTTTCAAATTCAAGGGGCTTTTCTTAGTTATATTCTAATACTAAGTTATAGTTTAACTAGGTGAAATATATTAAATAAATACTTAAAATTACTTTTTAATTATAAACACTCCCTAGATTTTAGGAATCTAATATAAAATAGTTTAGAAGTAAATCATATACTATTTATAAGATTATACTAAACTAGAAATATTTAAGTAAACTTTCTTACAAATTGTCTTATATTCTATTCTAATTCATTATTATATAACTTAATTATTCTACAAATATTAATATTTTAGAGTTCTTAAAAAAGCTTAAAAAGAAATATTATTTTCATTAAAGAGTTCTGTTTAAATAAGTATAAGAAAACTATTATTAATAATAGTAGTAAGTTATATTAAAATTATATTAAAGTATTTCTTTGTATTATCATAATTAAACTTTCAACCTATTTAAAATTTAAAATTTACTTTATAATAATATATAATGTATTTAATTCTAAGAATAAAGGATTTAATATTATATCTATTTATTAAGTAGTTTTGATTAGTTAAACTATTTATTAAGACTGAAAAGAATTAATTAGTTTTGAGATATTTATATTAAATGTGATATTTAGATTAATATATTTCCAAATTCTTTAACTAATTATATAGAGTTATAATATAGTATATTAATATTTAAAATTAGAATTATTAAATAGCTTTACTATTATAGAATACTATAGAAAGCTTAAGATTCTAATAGACATTTATTAGGGATTTCCTATTAAGAATTACTAGGATTTCCTATTACAAATTACTAGGATTTCCTACTAGAAATTACTGGGATTTCCTACTAGAAATTACTAGGAGTTCCCTAGGGATTTCTCTAAGAATTCTCTAAGACTTCTTTAAAGAAATACTATAGAAATCTAAATAAATTCTAAATAGAAAAATTAAAGAATCATTAGCTTTTATACTATTATTTTACTAGTACTAAAGTATAATAATTAGTAGTATAACTTACCTTTTATTATTAAGACTTTAGTTTACTCTATAAATAACTAATTAATATAGTTAGAGAATATTAAATTAATAATAGAACTCTAGTATTAGTAATTAATAAGATATCTCGTATTTACTAAAAAGTTATACTACTAAGATTGTACTAAAGTTAGTAGATAGTAAGTAAAGCTAATACTATAATCGTTTAACTAGTTTAATTTACTTTACTATTAAATCTATTTTAAGTAAATCGAATAATTATTATATATAACTTAGATATATTTTTATTTTAAGGATATTTGTTATAATACAAAATCAAGTTACTAGAATTAATATTAGAAATTCTTTAAACCTATCCTACTCTATTTATTATATACTAATTCCCGGATACTTAGATAAAACAGAAATATAAGTTTAAGCTATAACTTTAATAACTTATTAATAAAGATCCTAATTATTATAGTATTAGAATAAGATTAATATTTAGAAAAATACTATTTATTATAGAGGAATAACTATAAAATCCCTAACTAGAATAATTACTATAATATATTATTACTAATCTATAATTAAGTAAATTATTACTAAGTTTTAGATAAGGAGGACGAGAAACTAGATTTTTTAAAAGACTAGGGATTCGTAAAACTCCCTAACTAGACCTAAGAAGCTTAAGTAATCTTCCTTTACCTTAATCCTTTCTTAGTAAAATAACTTTTTTTCTTGTTTCTCCTATAGAACTTACTTAATTATAAGTACTAATTCTGATTCCCCTATTTCTTAGACTATTATCTATATTAGGAAGAAAAAACCTAGAAATCCCTAGAGAATTAATAGATCTTTAAAGTTTAACCTAAACTAATATAGAATCTAAAAATAAATTTAATTTATTTAGATATTTTCTTTATTAGTAAGATAACTAAGGTAATATTTTAATATCTATTAATAATTATAATAAATTTATATTAGAAGTTATTAAATATTAGGAAATAATAAGGAGTACTCTAATATTAAAAAAAATATTTTTAAATCTAAATTTAGTATAATAATAAACTTAATAATCTCTAGTACTATAACTAAAACCTCCTCCTAATCTACTTCCTAATCCACCTACTAATCTACCTACTAATCTACTATCTTCTCTACTTCTAAATCTAAGTAATTATTAGAGATTTTTAGTTATTCTTTACTGAATACGTAGAATACTATAACTAGTAAGAGGAAGAGGTAGAAGTAATACTAAATACCTATTAGGGTTACTACTAAGATTACTACTAAGATTACTAGTAATAATTAAAGAAAAGAGTAATTTAGAATTTAACTTACTAGATAAACTATTTAGAGAATTATTATAGAACTATAAATTTAAGTTAGAAGAAGTTAGATTTTTGATTTCTTTAATAGATATAATTTTTCTAGAGAATTCTATATAGAAAATATTAAAAAAATCTATATAAGTATTAAATAGTTCGTTAAAGTAGTAAAGTTCTATAAAGATAATTCTAGTTACTATAAACTAGCTATTATTAAGAATATACTATAATATTTCTATAGAACTACTTATAATTAGTATATAATAGATTTATCTAATAATTAATAATTAGTTTTTTAATATTATTAATATAGATTAGAAAATTAGATTACTTTTTTAAGAATAAGATTTAAGGTATCTATTTAAGCTACTGAATAAGAATTTAAAAAAGTATTTTATACTATAGATGATATTTATAATAAACTAGATTTATAGATATTTACTACTAAGGTTATAAGTTTTATAAAGTAAGCTTAATAATATAAATTAGAAATTCTTAGAGTTATCTATAATAAATTAGATTTAAATCTTATAATAAGAATCCTAAGACTTAGATTAGGTATAGAAAGAGATAAATAGATTGAATTCCTAGTAGAATACTAAGATAGATAAGTAAGAAATATAATTTCTAGAAACTAGAAAAACCTAGGAAAGAAATTTATATAAAAATAATAAATTAAACTTTAGAATACTATAAATTAAAATAACAGATCTATAAATTAACTATATAAAATATAGGCTAGTTCTTCTAATTAACTATTAAACTTAATATATTTTAATTAATTATGCTATATAGCTAAGGAAATATTTTACTATATTAATTAGTCTAAAAGTAAACTTTCTAGTAATATAGGATTCTTATTTATAAGTAAGAAATAGAATAAGTTTATAAGAAAGTATAATTAATTTAAAAGAATAGGTTAAAATACTAAAGTAAGAAAAGTTACTTATAATTAATATTTTAAATTTAATTTAACTAATAAAATTAGTATTTAGAATTTCGTAGATATTTAGGTAACTAACCTAGATAGCTAAACTAATTATAAAGTTGAAAAAGATATAAAAGAGGAATCCTAGTAATAATATAATACTTATAGTATAGATAATAATTATGAATTATTTTTAGACTCTAATAATAATACTCTAGAATTTATATTAGAAGATATTAATCTTATTTCTAATAAATATATATTAAGTAATTACTAGGAATTGCTAGAGTATTAAGATAATTTCTTCATTTCTATAGGATGTCTTATTTATAATAAAGCTATAAGTAAGAAATATAAGGAAAGAGAGTAATACTATAAAGATTATTAGAAAAAAATTAAGTTTTTTAGGATAATAGTTTACTAGAATTGAAACTTTTTTCTACTATAATATTTTTAGTTACTTTATGTGAAAATACTTATATTTATATTGAAGTAAGAAGTATGTTAAATAATATAGTATTTAATATATATATCAATATAGGAGTTATAAGATACTTTATTTAAAAAGATATACTAGATTAACTACTAGGCTACTAATTTAACTTAAATTTAACTATATAATTATTAGGAGTAGGATTTTTATGAATTATAGGATAGGTAATATTTTTACTATTTTATTAAGGAATAATTGAAAACTCTTTTAAAGTAGCGAAACTTAATATTAGAGCTTGGGTAGTTAATAAACTGGATACTAGAATCCTATTAAGTTAAGAATTTAATATTTTAAATAGAGTTAATATTCTTAATACTAAGGGAATTATTATGATTACTTTATATTAAAGCCTCGAAATCCTAGTATAAGTATACGTAAAAAGAATACCTAATATTTATCTAGTGAAATTAGCTAGGAGCTTGATAATTCTTCTAAAAACCCTAGTATATGTCTTAGTTAATACCTCGTAAGGTTTAAAATTGATATACTTGTGTTTTGACCTATTTATGATAGCGTAATTAATATAGTAATAGGTTAATAACCTTTGGTAGCTATATATAACTACTTGTTAGATAACTGGAAAATCATAAAAAACTAAAAAATCGGATATATTTCTACTAATAATTACGAAGAAATAATGATTTATAACTTAGATGAAAATAAAATTTCACTTTTTGACTATTTTAATAGCGAAAACCTTTATTTAGCTATTACTAATAAGTTATGTTAAGACTGAAAGCTAGGTTTAAAATTTAATTCTAATAAAAATACTATCTTTACTTTATAAGAAGTAATGATTTATAATTATTCGAAGAAGTTTATTTAAAAGATCTTGAAAATTATTACTAAGTATTTAATCTTTTAGAAACTAGAAGGATAGATTAATATAGAAGAATACGAGAAAATTACTATACTATTAGTAGAAAATTACTATGAAAAGAAAATTGCGTAATGCTTATATCTGGTTAGCCTGGAAGATTAGAAGTTTCTGGATGAAAAACTTGATAGAATGTATAAAAGAGGTTAATTTAAATAGGTCGATTTATATATAGTTTTTGGAGTATTAATTTTCGTGGTCTGGAGAATAGTAAATAGAAAGAAAAAGGTATAAATGGTTATGGATTTAAGAGTAATTAATAAGGTTACTATTCTAGATACTTATTTTATACTATTCTAATTAGAGGTTATATGTAAAATTTATGGGAAGAAGTTTATATTAGTAATTAATACTAGGTAATATTTTTACTAAATATTAATTGTTAAGGAGTATTAAGAAAGATTAATGATTATTAGCTATTGAGGATAGGAAAAACCTATAGTAATACTAATAGGATTTAGGAATTTACTAGTATATATTTAATGATTTATAGATAAAATCCTTTAACTATACTAGGACTTTGCCTAGGTATTTATTGATAATATAGTTATTGTTTTAGAAATTGCGGAATAATACTACTAGTAACTAGATATAATTTTTAAATTATTTAATTATTGTAATTTTAGATTTTCTAGAGATAAGTGTTTTATTAGATTCCCTTTAGTTAAACTATTAGGTTTTAAGGTAAATAGTTTTGGATTTTCGAATACTAAGGATAAGATATAGGGTTTAAAGGATATTGAGTTTCTAAAAACCCTAGTAGTACTAGAAAAATAGATTAGTATAATAAAATACCTATAATACTTTATATTAAGATATATATCTAGGATTAAGTTTTTTTAAGACTAAAAAATAAAGCTACTATTATAAAGATATAAATAAGGAATTACTACTAGGTAAAAACGAAAGTATTACTATATAAAAATAACTTTTGAATTAATATAAGAAGAAAAGGATAGTTTTAAAGATATAAAATTAGTACTTACTATAGAAACTATATTAATTTACTATAATCTAAACTAAATATTATTTATTTAAGTTAATGTTTTATAAGAATATAGATATAGTACTTTTCTTTTTTATATGAAAAATAAAGAAAAGAACTAGAAACCTAGAGAATAAATATTATATATTTTAGTTTAACTAAT
>RYZW01002636.1:1512-11545 GCA_004367215.1 Colletotrichum trifolii
ACTAGCTAGCTAAGTACTAGAAGAGTTTTTAGTAGAAGGATTATAATTTAGATCTTTTAAGTAATAGTCTATATAGTAATATAGACTTTACTTATATATCTAAACCTTTCCTAGTTAAGGTTTTTAGCTATACTCTTATAATTCTATTACTTCTACTTAATCTTTTAAGTGATTAGTATAGGTAAGGATGTCGGGTAGTAATTAGTATTATAGAGAGTAGTTACTTTATAGGTGTAGACTTAATATAAGCCTTAATAAGTTTTAATAATTAGTACTTAACTTAGTAGAAGCGTATAGCGAGACTACTACTATTATACTATATAATTATTAGGTATTAAGTAAGTGAAGTAATAGTAATAACGGGATAGTTACTTTAGGGGAAGATAACCCTGAGGAGAGATATTTCTTATATACTACTCGAGATAATTTAAAGCCTAGTATTAATATAAGCCCTCGCTAATAATATATTGAAGATATTAAGAAAAGGTAATTATTAGAGGATATTATATAGGATGTATTTTATAAGAGGGAATACCTACTTCCCGATATAGGAAGAAGAAATAAAATAACTTCTACTATACCCCGAAGGGCTGAGTAGTTACCGGGTTTTTAGTAACTAATACTTGGATTTGATGAGTAATCCTGAGTACTATCGTAGCTACTATTCCTACCTAAGCTAGATCTAGTAAGTATTATAGGCTAGGTATTCGAAATTATATAGTCTTAGATAGTAATATACTAAGAGTAAATATAAAAATAGTAAGAAGCCTATAAAAAGTAGATTTTAGCTTTTATTTAATAGCTAATTAAGTATTTAGTAGTATTTAGACTATTTAAAAATTAGGAGAAGTTACTTTTATATAATTATAGAATAATAGGGGAGGAATTTATAGTTGAATAGGTTAATAACTAAATTGCCGCTATTAAGGATAACTACTAGATCTAACTAGGTAGTATAGTTAACTAATAGATCTAGTAGGTATTTATAAAACTAGTACTTTAGTTCTAGATAGAATAGAGAAACTATAAGGTTAGCCTAGAGGATAAACTTATTTAGGTTGATTTTATTATATTTATTTACTAATAGTATATTAACCTAGAAATATAAGAGAAGCTATATAAGTAGAAGCTTAAAGAAATATAATAAGGAGAATACTAGTTATTTATATAATATTATATTAAATAGTTAGTACTATACTAGAATTTAGGTATACTTAGATTTGATTAGAGTAAAGGAGAAGCTTTTATCTATTTCTACTACTTATACTTAGGCTTAAAAAGGGAGATAGAAAGACTTAATATCCCTATTTTAAAAGCTAGAGATATCGTAATAGAGGTTGAAAGACTATAGGAACTCTAATAGTATTATACTAGTAAACTAATACGAGATAGGGGGTATAAGTAAACTTATATAGGTTTATAGTTATTCTAGCTACTACTACCTTTAAGGGTAATAAGCTGAATGGGTTTATTGATTTTATTAATACTAAGTAGATAGTAATAAGATACTAGTAAGTTAGGTAATATTATATTTACCTTAGGTTAGAGGAATATATATATATTAGTTATACTATAGATTATAGAAATATATTTCTTATATAGTAGAATAGGGTATAGAGTTGTGAACTATAAGTCTAAACTGAGTATGAATTTAATACTAATAACTAGCTAAGGGTAGAGTACTATAAGCCTTTATACTTTAGTTTAAGCTATTAATACTAGTTCTTATATTAAAGAGATATAGGGAAATAAGTAAACATAGAGATAGAACTAATAATTTTTATACTAGTTAAGAAATTAATTCTTATAGGGAAAATAGCTAAGGGTTTAGTAATTATTCTCCGGGGTACTAAGGAGAGGGAAGTAGTAGTAGATATAGATTTATACTTATAAGTAGATTTTATTAGTAAATAGCTAGTAATATTACTAGGACTAGTCTTAGTTAAAGTAATTGTGTTTATTTTAGAGGGATTTAATAGTTTAGTATTAAAGTTAGGGAAGTGTTACTAGCTAATATCTTTTTTTATAGATTTAAATAGGTATTTATAGAAATTACGCCGACTATTTACTAGTACTTACTAGCTAGAAGGATACATAGACTTCCTATTAGGATAGGATTCTATAGGCTAGGAAGATATTATAATAGATATTTAAATAAATATTTAGTATTATAAATAGATATCTATTATTAAATTAGAAGTATTTACTTAAGAGATTATTAAGAATAATAGGATTACTTATATATTATATATTAGTAAGGTAAATAATAATTTTAGGGTTTATATAGAAGTTTTTAGGGAAATAGATAAAGTTATTATAACTATAGATATCCCTAGGAGACTTATAAGTAAGTAGGGAGTATTTAATAAGGTTATAGCGAAATTAGTCCTAGTTTTCGAGGATACTAAGTATACTATTAAACTAGAGTTAGGTAAGAAGTTACTTTATAGGCTTATATATCTACTAAGTAAATAGTAATTAGAAGAGTTAAAAGTATATATTATAGAAAACCTAGTAAATAGATATATATAGCTATTTATAAGTAAAATAAGTATATTAATCTTTTTTATTCTAAAGAAAGATAGCTCTTTATAATTATGCATTAACTATAGAAGTTTTAATAAAGTTATAATTAAGAATTAATATTTATTACTATTTATTAGCGAGTTTCTAGATAGATTTCGGGGAGTAATATGGATTTTGAAGATTAATTTTAAAGATACTTATTACTATATTAGGATTAAACTAGAGAATTACTAGAAGATAGTATTTAAAATACGGTATAGCTACTATGAATATATAGTGAAATAGGCTATAGCTGAAAAGGCCTAGCTGACCAAAACCAACTAACCACTCCCAGCTATAATACTTAAAAAAACTTCACGTATACTACATATACGTGATTTCGTAGAAAAGGCAAAAATAGACAGAAAATCTCCGAAAAATGTTTAATGAAAAGAGCAACTTATTCGCAGATCTATGAACTAAGAATTAATGTTTTCTAAATAGTAGGTCCTGAATTATTAGAAGAAGAGAAGTTAATTATTTTACCTATATACTACGAGTTACCCTATTTATACTCGGATTATTATAAGCTTACTTATAACGCATACCTATAGCTATTCATAGGCCTAGCCCTATCATAATCCTCCCCTTAGGCTTATTCTAAACCCCTACGAGATAAGCTTAATAATTTATCTATAATATTAAAGTTTTCTCTAGTTAAGATATAGTAATTACTAAAAATCCTCTTAAGTATAATAGCTCTCTAGGTACTATTAATTATTATAATTAACTTATTATTAATCCTATTTAAATCTTTAAATAAAATAAAGCTATTTTTCCTATATAACTAGGTAAGAAAAAGTATAATTAGTAGACCTATAAGAAGTATTTTCTATAATCTACTATTACTAATTTACTTACTAGTTAATAAACTAGTCTCTTAAGTATATCTTTATAACTATAAAGTCTAACTTAAAAGAATGATTAAATTATAGAAATAAGCTATAACTAATAGGGATAATTACTAATAATACTTAAGTAGTAGGTAGTTTAGGTATCTTTGAGGATTATCTCGCGGTTTCTTAATATTCTAGCCTTTTACTATATTACTAACTAGTACTTCCTAGGGTCCTAGGTCTACTAATAACTTTACGCAGAGTTCGTCATTATCGCGGAGTTATTTATAGCTTAGGAGTTTTAAGCTTTAAGGTTCTATATCTAGGAGTTTTTAGAATAGTATTTACTTATACTTGCTCTATAGAAACTAGAGGCGACCTAGTTACCTTCTTATTTAATATATAGATCTACAAATCCTAATTATATTAATAAAGATTAATTAATATAAAGTCTAGTAGTAAGTAATTATTATAATTCTAGTAATATTACTCTATTATAACTAGATAAGATAGAAAGTTACTATAGTTAGACTAATAAAACCTAAATACCTTACTAATTAATAACTACTACTTATAAATAAAAGAACTAACTTTAGAATTACTATAATGATAGTCCTCTATATACTAAAGACTTTCCTGAATATCTAAAACTCTATTATAAATAAAAGTCCTAGACTATTAAATAGCTCTTAAACTATATAAATACTTATTTTATTATTATTCTATAGGGACTATATAAGTATTAACTTATAAGATATAAAATATATTTTTAGATATACTAGCTCCCCTATAAAACTCTTAGAAATTATCAATTTCTTTAATAAAATTATTATTACTAGAATCTCCCTATAAGGAATCCGAGTAATATATATAGCTATTTAGTTAGTCTATAGTAAGGTTAACTTAATAGTTTCTACTATAATAATATAAGAAAACTATAATATTAGTATTATAGAGTTATTTCTAGTTTAAGAAGTTACTTTATCCTACTTATTAGGCTTTATTATTAATAAATCAATACTTCCTAAGTATTTTAAAAAGATCTATTAGAAACATAAAAGAAGTTAGCTAGCCCTATTTATAGACCTATTTTAAGTAAAAAAGTAAGCTTAATACTATGTAGTATATCCTCTAGTTAAAATATACCCTTAGTATTATAAAGTATTATATAATCCTTAGTCTCTTTTTATTATTTATCTAGACTTAACTTTAAGAAACCTAATCTTTCCCTATAATATCTAATAAAGTACTTTACTAGGGTTTATCTATTTCTATACTAATTAATAGTATAGAATAGTTTTTACTAGTATAGAATAAGTTTCTAGCTATACTTAGGAATAGGAAAATTAATACTAAATAGATTAGTTTTTATAAATTAAAATTTCTCTTATATAAATCTATAAAAGCTAGGGTAAAAGTACAGAGAATTATAATAATCTAAATACCCTTCTAGGTAACTACTAACTAGAACGCGGGAAAGTTTCTTAGCTAGGTCTTATATGAGCTACTATCTAGTAATAGTATTCTAGATATTCGTTTTCTTTATAACTAAAAACGAGGATAAAAGAATAATAATTTATAAAGTTTATAAATAAGCTTTACTAATTACTAGAGAGAGTTCTAAACTTCCTAGTAAAAGTATAGGGATATTATTATTTATACTTAGTAGTATACTTAGCTTCTTAAGTTTTATATACTTTATACCTAAAAACTTTTTATAATTAGCTTATATCTTTTTCTAGTAAACTATAGTATCTTTCTTATTATTATCTTTATAGTCTTAAAACTATTCTAAAAAATTAAATTATTTAGCTACTAGAACTTCTCTAACTAATATATCTAAATAAAATTTATAAGTAAAGTATAACTTCTAAGTAGCTTCTATAGCTTTATAACTTATAAGTCTCTTAGGAACCTATCTAATATTAAGTATAATCCTTACCTAATTAAATATTATAAAAGTAAATACTTATTAAGGGTAATTATTCTAGGTATATATTATATAAATTTACTAAATAATTAGTTAAAAAGAAATTTAGAACTCTTTTAATATAGTTAAGTCTATAAGTACTTTTACTATTCTATAGCATAATTCTCTATTACTATCATACTATTAATTATCTTAGTACTAAACTTATCCTTCATCCTAATTAATAATAAGATATATCTAAGCTTTACTCTTCTTTATATTATAATATATAATAATAATCTAGAATTACTAGTATTTTGATATCTCTCTATAGTATTAAGCAGCTTCCTTATAGTTCTTATCTATTACTAATAAGATATAAAAGTTATATAATTTAATATATTCTTAAAGTATCTATTAGTAACTTATAATCTATTTATCTCTATTAAATAACTCTCTACACTTACCACAACCTAATAAGTTATATTATAGCAAGATATAGATATCTAGGAAACCTTATAATACCAGGAAAGTTAATCTATTAACTATTCCTTAAAATATACTAAGTAGTAGTTCTCTTATTATTATATTTCTAATTAATATCTATAAGGAAAACTAGGATCAATTAAGCTTAATATCTAATTAAAAATCTCAAAACTAGTCGTTATAAACTCCTAGTCCTAAGTATAAGACTTAGTTATTACTATCTAAGTATTACTTATAAAGTTGACTATTCTATAGTATCTTAAGAACTTCTACTAATTAGAAATTAAAAACTAGGGAAACAAACACGATAGAGTATTCTTCTACAAGCTTATTTACTTATTCAGAGTTATAAAAGTTACGAATAACTAATACTAGAATTGGTTTAATGCTTATAGTAAGTAACTTACTTAATAAATTATATTAGAGAAAATAGATTTTTATAAGTTAAATACTATAAGGAAGTAATTCGTAGAGCTAAACTATAATATTAAGTTAATAATAAAGAAAGGATATAGAATTGTAAATCTTATGAGATCCTAGATTTAGTATATAATAATATATATATATATAGAGGGAAATTCTAAGATTTATCCCTTAAGATAAAATACCTCTTTTTATAGCTATAAGTCTATAAAAGGTAAATCCTAGTTACTATAAATCTAAGAAGGAGTAAATTATTACTTCTATTATGAATAGTAAGCGAATAGCGATATTATTTAGATAAAAAGCTTCTTATTAATACTAAGGAGTATAAAAAGAAGGCTTTTTCCTCCGAGTTAGTCAGTCTTTTTCTTTATTAAATATATTTTAATTCCTCCTATTACCTACTTTCATCTATGAATTACCCCGTTATTATATTATAATTCGATTACTTTCTTCCTAGTAAAATAACTAATATTCTAAGATTACGATTTTTTAATAAACTTTATAAGATCTTCTTAATCTATAACTTAAGTTTCCGCGTTCCTCAGGAAACCGTTAATAATATACTATATTAGGTCTTAATTAATCCTTCTAAATTTTCGGTATATATTCTTCCTCTTACTTTATACTAAGTATCTTAACTAAGATATTTCCTAAGGTTTTTACTAGTTTTATATTCTTTAGATTTAAGATACTTTAGAATAAGTATTTTAAAGTAAGTTTTACTTATTAGGTCTACGGTTTCAAGTTTCCTATATAAATATAGGCGAACTTCTAGCAAGCTTTTATAAGACCTCGTAATTATAAACTTATTTAAAAGTATACCTAAAATATATTCGCGCTTTGTCGATAAGTATTTATCTATAGTAGTATTGTTTTCTAGACTAAGGCCTAGGTTTATAAGTTACTTTAGCGCCTAGCTACTATTTATAGCTTTTTTATTTAAAAATATAGTAGCTAAAATACTATCTTTTATAGTTATTGCGAAGAGTATACTTATATAATTTGTAATAAAAAAACTAGTTCCTAGGTCTATGATCTGTATTTTAAATGTGTTTCGTTACCTGGTAGTTTTTATATTAACTGTTTTTTTTATGAAACTTAGAATACCTGTTTTTTTAATTCTAAAATAGTTTATAAGAGATTTAATTTTAGTTTTTATTGTATAGATAAGATATGTTATTTTAGTAGCGAGTATAATAGCTTCCCTATTCCTGAGTTAAAGATTCTTTAGGAATTCGAGAAAACTATTATTAATACTATTAATACGTTTTCTTTTAAGAAATAGTATAAAGTAGATTTTCTTTAGTAGAAAAAAGACTTTAAAGTTCCCGATATACTTTTCACCTTCTCAGCTTATCCTTTTATACATAATCTACTTATTATATTTAGTATTACTTTTCTCGTTAAGAAGTATAAGTCTTAGATTTAGGAATAATACTTTCTTATAAAATAGGGGTTATTAGTCTTTACATTTATAGAATTAGGTCTATTAGTAAGAATAAAGTAACTATTATTTAGTATATCTAAAAATATAACCTAGTTATTATAAGTAATAAAGAAATAATAAAAAGAATAATAAAAAGTAAAGAATAATGAAATAAGAAAAGTATTTTATAAGTATTTATTATATTTATCGTTTTTATCTTTTTTCCTTTAGTTAATAAGTTTTCTTTGTACGTAAAGTTCTCTTCTTCCCTAAAGTTATAGATTATATCTCGCTAGCTAGAAACTTCTTTAAACCTATATTTATAAAAAGAAGAGAAATAAAATAAGTATTTAGAATAAAAGAAATAAATATCTAAGTAAGTATCATAACTAAATAATAAATCTATAAATCTATCTTTAAATAAATAAATACTATACCTATCTTAGTTAGACTATTATATCCTAGTATTAATCCTTTAATAATTAGGCTATTACTGGAATTTAAATCTTAAACTTAGGATTCTATAATATTTTCTCTACTATATATTTAATATTTAGGAGGTGTTTTTATTATTGAATAATTAGCTTATTTGAAATATCGTTATTAGTCTCTCTAAGGATTATAAGTTCCTCCTCTTCTTCTTCTTCTTTATTATTTTTTCCTATAAGTTTTCTTTAAACTAGGAAAATTTTAGATAATTCTTTCTCTAGATTAGATCTATAAATATCTAGATCTATAGGTTCCTAATATTTTTCTGGTACCTATATAAATTTCTGTAACCTGTTTCCTCTAAACGTTACTCTAGTAATCTCTTCCTTATATAGGATTTCTAGTTAATATAATAAAGAATCTAGTACCTATAAATAAATCCGAAAAAAGCTTATCTATTAATATTCAGGCTTCTTATTAGAAGATTTATCGATTACTTTTTTAATATCGTAAACTAGAACTAAGTTACTAGGTTCTAGTTACTTATCCTATAAAGTATTCCCCCTTTTTCTATTAAAACCTTCTACTACTCTTTAGTATTAGTTTACGATTATTACTACTACTACTTCCTTATCCTTATCTAATTATATAAAAATACAGATTCTTATATTTAACTCCTCTTTAAGTATTCTTACTAATACCTAGTCTAATACCCTCTATATTAGTATAAGTATTTTAATTAGTATAACTATTTTATATCTATGCTTTAAGTAGAAAAGTATTAATCTTATTAATACCTATACTATTATTCGATTCATAAATAAAGTTACAAGTAGAAGGGGTTTAGGGTTTTTACTACTATTACTTTATAGCTATACTAATAATACATAAGTAATAAGTTAATATCTAACTTTAATAACTCTATTAGCTTATAAGTTATAAACTAAAGTAACCTTATACTTTAGCCTGTATTACTTATTAAATTCGATAATAAGTTTTTTATTCTTAAGCCTTCTATCTATAATAAAGATACTATAAAAACTATAATATATAATAACTTCTTCTTATAAAATTTTCGTAATTGCTTTCGAAGTTGGTTTTAGAAACTATTAAGCCTCTAGCTAGCTTGTAAATACATTTCTAGCTTTAATAAGATACTACTTTCCTACTCACTAAATATCTAAATAGATATAGTTAAAGGGTAGTCTCTAAAGAATAGTAAATCTATAAAAATCTCCTATCCTATATACTTTCCTTTTCTAATAATCTAGATAATATTCTACTACTTCCCTTATTTCTTTATATATATTAGGCTAGTAGTACTAATTAGCTAATCTCTTATAAACTACTTCTCTTCTTTAATATTTACTCTTATTATATACTATTAATATTAGCTTCTTCCTAGTATTTTCCCTATTAATAATTTATCTTAGAATTATACGAAATAGTATTAGATAGTTAAATAATAGTTTATCCTATAGTTAAAAAGTTAAAACTTTTTACTTAAAAGTTCTAAAATAGCTAGGGTTAATTCCTAGAGGTTTTTTTAGTATTACTAAATAGTAAGTAATATGAAAAGCTAGGCCTAAACTATAATTTAGCTATAAGGAGTATAAATACTATTTATTTAGAACTAAGGAGTAAAAGAGAAGTTTTCGTGAAAAGTGTAAAAAGTTTACTTAAAAGTAATACTAAGAACTTACTAGTAGCTTACTAGTACTTAACTTCTTAAGTATAGTTATCGGGACTTAAGTAGAACTAGAATTAACTAGCTAGGTATAGCTTATAATATTACCCCCCTCTTTACTAGTAGTATACTAAAGCTACTTTATTAAGGTTTCTATTATAGTTATTAATTAGTTTAAAATATATCTTATACTAATCTAATACTTCTATCTCCTATATTATATCTACTACTTCTTATATAATATCTACGAATCCTTTTTATTTAATAAA
>RYZW01002637.1:0-10400 GCA_004367215.1 Colletotrichum trifolii
ATTCTTTATTCTTATTCACCTAATAAGGATAATAAATTATAAACCTAAAATACTCTTCTATATTCCTTTCAGCAAATCTTTTTTATTTAGTAGTTCTTATCTAATTACCTCTTATTCAAACTATTCAATTATTATTTCTTTCCTTATACTTCTCTCTCTATTTAAATACTTATTCTCCTTAGTAATTTTATCTAAAAGTAATCAATTTCTAAGATTTAAGCCTAAATCAATTCTATCGAGAAATAATACTTTATTAATACCTTAAACTTCTTGAATTAGTATAAAAGTAAGTTAATTTAACTAAGATTATTTATTTAGTTATACTTTAAAAACTTTCCTTACTTACCTAAATATCTATTACTACCCCCTAAATTTACTCAAATACTAAGAATAAATAGTTTTACGAAAAGAAATACTACTTTATCTGAAGATCCTATTATTAGTATTAATTTAAAATATCTTTATAGTTATCCGAAGAGAACTACTATTCTAAAACTTTTTTCTAATAATAAAAAAGATAACTTAATTAGTAACTCTAAAGAAAAAAAAGAAATACCTAAACTTATTAGTAATAATAATAAAATACTTCAAATTATTACTAATACAAAAGAAAATAATAATAAAAATAACAAGGAAATAACCAAACTACCTAAGAAAAATACAAAAAGAATTACTAGTCTAATATATAAATCTTCTTAAATTAGAAACTAAGAAGTTTTATTAGAAATAAATAATCTTAAATATTAACTAGAAACTACTAAATAATAACTTATAAAACCTAGTCCTAAAACTACTACCCTGAAATAAACCCCTATAAAATCTACCCCTTCTAAGAAAAGTAAATTAGTAGAAAAAATAAAGAATACCTATTCTAAACAAAACCCTTTAGAGATTTATAACTAGTATAAACTATCCCCTATATAAAGTATTCCTCTAGTTTTATCTTCTTATATAACTTTTATTTGTATATTATTAGTATTAGTAAGTAAGATTTAGTTTCTAACTAATATTATTAGTATAAAAATAAGTTAAGGAATACCTATATTCTAGTCTCGAACTATACTCACGAAATATTTAAGAGTTATTTGAATAATCTTAAAATCCCCAAACTAATAAAATAAATATTTTAACCTAAAATCTTTTATTTAAATCTAACTATTTTTAGTTAAAAAATAAAAATGTTAGTAATATAAAAGAACTTACTTACCTCGAATTATAATTATAATAATAAAAAAACTTTAAAGCGAACTTTATTGAAAATAGAAATAGCCTAGAATCTACTACTAGAATTCCTCTTACTAAATAACTTCTTCTAATTTAAATATCCTAACCTATTTAAACTCCTTAGCTTATACTACCCCCCTAATTAGCTCTAAGTAATTATATCCCTAGCTTTTTAGTAATAATAATAAGCTCCCTAATTAGTAAACCTCCTATACTTTAACTAATTCCTAGAATTTTTAGAACTTATAATATACCTTAACTAATCCCTAGAATATTTAAAACTTATATCTATAGTTATAATCCTAGTTTTAAATATTTATTTTTAGTTTAGACTTAAGTTCCCCTTCCCCTTAAAAATTATAGTATTAATTTCTATATACTTATTATAGCTACTTACGTATTTCAGAATTTAGAGTTTAAGTTTTTAGTACTTAGCTAGATAAAAACTTATCTTAAGAATTTGTTTTCCCCTAAATAATTAGAAAGATTCTAATATACTCTTACTTTTTATATTACTACTATAAAAACCTTCTCTTAAAAATAACAATTACTAGTTTACTTTACTTATATTATTTAAATAAATAGGGAAATAATTTTAAATAACTTCTTCTATTATTTTAACTAATCCTAAGAATATTACTTATAAATCTACAAAATTAAGAAATATCCTAAATTATTTAAACTTTACTTAAATTAGATTCTTTATAGATCTATTTCCTAGTATTATATTTATAAATATATAAACTATATTAAAACTATTTTTTAAATATTCCTAGTAAAACTATATCTATTAAATATCTATATATTAAAATCTAATAGATAAATATTTATTATCGAAAGTTACTAGTCTAATTATCTAGTAATTATTATAATAGATTCTTTAAGTATCTCTTAAATTAAATTTAATATCTTAAAATAATTTTTTTAATACTATAATTTCTTTTAAAATATATTCTAAACTAAAAAGTTCTATTTTAATTATTAATATAATTATAATATTCTATTAAATAGCTTTTTATTAGATTAACTTTCTAGATAGAAAAATAATATAACTATAATTTAATTTTTAGATCTTTTTATAATCGATAAATAAAATATCTCTAGTAATTAAAAATATTTAAAATATTTTATTAATACCCCCTAAATTTCTAAACTATAATACTAGGAATCTTACCCTATAGAAATACTAAATTATATAGTTTATAATATCTATATATATTTGAAAAAGATTTATGAAATATTTCGAAAATAGAAAATATATAAATAAAATATCTAGTTATACTATAATAGAAATATAAAGAGTTAAACTAACCTTTATCTAGTATTAATAAATCTCTTTTAATATAGTTCTATTAAAATTTACTATAAGAATTACTACTAGAAATAGTATTATTAGAATTAAACTATAATTAAAATTAAAATACTTAGTAATCCTAATAATATATATATTATAAACTAAGTAAAGCTTATAATACTTATAATCTTAAACTACTTAAACCCCTAAGAAATATTTAATAAAATCCTATTCTTTAAATTCATAAATACTCTTAATACTTTTAATAATTTCATAAACTTCTTTCTTAACTAACTTATAATATATAAAAAGAATATTATTTATATAGAATAGGAGAAAAATAATTTAACTTTTATTTTTAAATAGATAAAACTCCTCTAAATATAGCTAAAAGCCTAATAACTTAAAAATAATATAAAACGTCTTATACTAAAGAAATCAATATATCCCTAAATCTATAAAACGTATATTTAAATTTAGTATAATACCTTATAATTTTAAATCTATCTAGTAATTTAATAGCTATTAGAAATTTATTAAGATCCCTTATAATATTAAGAAATATATTAATAATCCTAAACTAATAAACCTCAAAGTTAAATTATACTATAATTACTATAACTACCCGAAATATTCAAGTAACTAGGGTTACTATATATATATTCTATAATAGATTAACTAGCTATATATCCCTATATATATAAATCCTCACCTTATACTATTCTAGAAAACTATCTATATCTATCTTATAAATAAAAACCTACTTAACAAAAAAACCTACTTCTAATATCCTAGTAATCTATTTCTTACTAAATACCCTTTGCTTTTAACTTTATAATTTTAAGCTTTACTACTTTAATAAAAGATATTTATAGTAATTCTAGTAAATTAATAATATCCTTTTAAATCTTTAGTAATACTATTAGTTAATCAAAGTATATTTAAATTTTAATAGAAAGATCCTTCTTCTTTAATACTATATTTTAAATAATAAGGAAAACTATTAAGAAATGAGAACTAGTTTTATCTAATTTTTACTACTAATTAAATAAATAAATACTAGTAGAACTATCCTATTTATATTTTATAAAATATATAATATTACTATAATATTCTTTTAAAAATACTATATAATTACTAATAGTAATCTCTAGTTCTAACTACTATTATTATCTACTCCTATATTATTAGCCTAGTTCCTAAATAGTTAGAAATCCTAACCTAAATAATTAAAATCTTAACCTAAATAATTAAAATCTAAAACTATATTTTAGTCTATCCTAAGTTAGCTAAATAAGGTTCTAAAATAATTACCTCTATTCTTAATTAAAATAAATATCCCTTTTTAGTTAACTAGATCTTTTATTTTAGATATACTATCTAGTTCTCTAATTATTAATATACTTCCTAAATTCTAATTTTTACTTAAAATTATTATATCTTATTATTCTTAATTAGAAACCTAGACTAGCCTTATTAGTTTAAATATTGATTTAAATTTTATTAAATTTCTCTTATTAGTTTTAGAAACTAACTCTAAACTTAACTTAATATCTTAAACTATTTCTAGTACTAATAAGATAACTAGTAGAAAAGAAATCCCTTTATTAAGTATTCTTATTACTCTAAAATCTCTAAATACTCTAAGAATAAAATCCTCTTTTTCTTTAGTAATTAACTTAACTAGTAATTTTATAACTTCTTTTATAAATACTTTACATAAATCCTATTTCAAATAAAATCTTATCTTATTAAATTTAATATTTTAAATAATAATAATCCTCTAAAAAATAGAAATCTAGATTTTATATAAATTATAAACATTTAAAATATAGCTTATTAGGTATCTAATATATCCCTTTAATTCAACTTGAAATAACTTTTTCAAAATACCTTATATATAATATTTCTTAAATAAGTATACTTAATAATTATAAATATAAATCTATTCCTAGTAAAATTATAAATCTTAATAAAAACTTAAAATATATTCTAATACTTACTAATAAAAATACTACTTATACTAAGTTTCTTTAACTTTATATAGTAATCTCTAGTTATTTCAAATATTTAAGATATATTATATAGTATAGCTACTATTGAAATTAATTCTACTTATAATTTAAGTAGTAGTTTTATAGTTTCTCGTATTTTTATATTTTAGGTAATTAGTTCTTTTCTAGTATACTTACTTACTCTAACTAGCTCTTTAGTATAAGAAATAAATAACTCGAAATTAATCCTTTATTCTATTACTTATCTCTAATAACTAGTTTCTCTATTAATTATTATTACTACTCCTTTAATGTCTTATTAAATCTTATAAATTAAAAAACTTCTCTATTTCTTTACTCATTTTTCAAATATTAATAATACTTAAAGAACTAAACTATACATTTTGTTAAATAGTATAAATAAAAAAGGAAGGGCTGATAGCTTACTCTCTACTGCGACTATTAGTAGATATATTACCCCCTAAAGTATAATTTTAGCTTTCTTACCCCCCCTAATTAACTATTATAACTAGCCCCTAGTTAATCTAGGGTTAAACCCCTCGTAGCTATAATAGCTAATATACCCGACCCGTATTAACTTTTCTAATAATAAATAACTAACAGTTTCTTCCGCGATAACCTTATACCCTTAAGCCCTTACGCCTTTATAGCTACGTATAATTCGAATATCTCGAGATATTCAATTACTACTAACTACAGGTACTCTATTCGAATTATAACCTCGATATCCGTAACCTTATATAGGTAGCTATATAGATTTCGAGGAGATTTCAGTTCTATTATAAAGGATATAGAAGAGTGATAGATCACCGAATACCTAGCTTTTATAGGTGTTTTGTTTTATTCTATCTTTAAGAGGTTTACAAAAGTTCTTAACCCTATAACCTTAGTAGTTACTTTTAACTATATATATTAAACTTTAGTTTAAATAAAGCTTTCCCTATATAAATTATTACTATAAGGTTTTCTACTACTATAAAGTTAAATATTAGAACTAGGGGTATAATTATCCACGATAATAAGTAATTTTATTACTATTTTAACTAGTTATAAGCTGGTATTAGTACGAATACTGTTATTAGGTAAAATTTATAGTTAAATCTATATATAGGGTGAAGAGCTTAGATACTATTCCAGGTACAGAGTAAAGGTAACTAAGTATAGATAAAAAGAAAAAGTTTGAAAACGTATTTTTAATAATTAAAACTTAGGAATTACTTATATATACCCTAGGGAAATCAAATAAATCCCAGGTAATATAATAAAACAAGCGAATTAAGTATAACTCTAAAGTTTATCTAGAGATAATCTATTAAGAATAGGTTATTATATAATATAAATAGTCTAATTACTTTAGTCCTATAATCTTAATTCCCTAAATATTAAAAACTAAATATTTAAGAGTAATCTATCTGAGATACTTTACTTAAAAATACTATATATAAGTATTATTAAACCTTAGCTCTAGGAGAACTATTTTAAAATATAATTAAGAAAATAGAATACTTAATAATTCTAAGATAATACTAGAAATATTTAAATAAATTATAATATAATTTAAAATAAACTTATATTCGAGGAAAATAAAGTTATACTTTTTAAATAACTATTTTATAATAATAGAGTACTTAATTGGACTAAACCTAAGAATATAATCTAGTCCTATATACTAGATCTTAGTTTTATTAAAAAGTAAAACCTCCGAGATAATATTAATATAGAAGTTTTTAATATAAGTAATATTATCTAATATTAAATTAAGTATATCTTTCCCCTTTAAACTATTAAAAATATTCTTAATAATTCTCTTACCTTATCTAATTATAAGAAGATTAGCTAAACTATATTAAACTAAATCTATTCTTTTACTAAATTTAAAAGATCTTTTTTTAAACAAATCTATTAAATTAGTAATATAGATTATTTTATAACTATTAAAAACTATACTCTTTAAAAGTATATAAAATCCTTAAGTAATTAAGAAAACCCCTAAAGGAATTTTAGATAACTTGTTAAAAAGAGTAGGATTAATACTAATATATACTAAATTAGAGGGGTTATTAGTATTACTAGACTTACTACTTAAAAGGGCTAACTTAATTTTTAGAATATCTAAAAACTCCTTAATTTTACTAGTATACCCCTTAGTATTCAGCTATCTTTTCTTAGCAAACTTCTATTATAAAGTATAGAATTTAGAGTTATTTACTTTATTAATTATACTATTTTAAATAGTAATAGATATTTAAATATTAGAAAACCTAATATATAAACTAGTAATAATTTAAATATTAGGGAACCTAATATATAAACTAGTAATAGTATACTTAATATACTTATAATCCTCTAGAAAATATAAATAACTCCTAAAATCATATAAGTATTTTATTTTAGCTTAAATTATATCTAACTTTCCTACGAGAATAGCTATTATAGCTAGCGTTTTACTATAACTCTTAGTTAAACTTTTATTAATATAAAATCAAACTATAAAAATCTCTCTTTATTTAACTAAAATTATAATACTAAAATTTAGAATTTCTCTCTACAAAATATCCTAAAACTAAATCATAACTTAATTAGGTAAAATATATTAAGTAAATACTTAAAGCTACTTTTTAACTATAAAGGTTCCCTAGATTTCTAAGATATTATATATAATTACTTAGAAGTAGATAATATACTACTTATTATACTATACTAGACTAGAAATATTTGAATTAGTTTTTTCAAAGTATATAGTCTGAAAATAGGTTGTTAAAAGGTATATCTTCTTCTAACTAGAATAAAGTATCCGAACACACTTAAATAGAATAGTAATATCTTATATAAACTACTAGAGTTAAATAGTAGCTAGTAGAGTTATATAGTAGCTTTAGTACTATATATATTCTTATATACCCCCCTAGTAATAAAGCTACTAGAGATACCCTTATATTATTTAACTAATATACTAAATAAATAAAATAAAATAAATAGTTCCTAAAATAGATCTTCTAATACTCAAATAAAAGAAATTAACAAATTTATTATAATCTATTGTATATTTAACTATCTTTATTATATATCAGCAAAAGTGATTAGTTAACTCCTTCTAAAATCGCTAGTAATCTAATCTTTATATATATTATAAATAAATCATTTATCAATTTTCAACTTACTAGATTTCTTTCTTCTCTTCTATACTAACATTTTCAATAGTTACCCTCCTACTTATAAATAGTATATTTCTAGTAATATAAATTCCGTATATTAGCTTTAGGTATAATAATATATATTAATTATCACTAATATTCTAATTATAAGAAAAACCCCTTAAGTCTATTAAAAGAGATATTATCAAACCTAAGAACTAATATAATATCACTAGTAACCTTTTAAAACATTTAATATCTTCTTCTATCAATTATCTAATACTAGTATTCGCTAGCTATATTTCTAAGTTAGAGTAATTTCTTCTTAACCTAAATTTAAAAAATAACTAAGAATTATTATTTAAAATTACCTTAAATACTTTTCACTCTTATTTACCTAATAAGGATAACAAGTCATAAACCTAAAATACTCTTTTACGTTTTTTTTAGGAGGTCTATTTTATTCAGTAGTTCTTAAGTAACTTCCTCTTATTTAAGAAATTTAATTTTTACCTTTTCCCTTACTCCTCTCTCTCTATTAATATACTTATTATACTTAGTAATTTTATTCGAAAATACTCTATTTTAAAAATCTAAACTTAGCTTAATTTCGTTAAGGAAATCTACTTTATTAGTAATTTAAGTTTTCTAGATTAGTATAAAAATAAATTACTTTACTTAAAATTATTTATTTATCTATATTTCAAAGAGTTTCCTAACTTACTAGAATATCTATTACTATCCCCTAAATTCCCTAAAATACCTAAGCTAAATAATACTATAAAAAGGGAAGCTACTTTAACTAAGAATCCTAATACTACTACTAGGTTAAAGTAACCTTAAAGTTACCTGAGAAAGATACCTACTCTAAAGCTTCTTATTAATAATAAAGAAGATAATTTAGCTAGAAACCCCTAAGAAGAAGAAGAAATACCTAAAACTATTAGTAATAATAATCAAATAAATAATAATAATAAAAATACCGAGGAAGTAGCTAAACTACCTAAGAAACATATAAAAATAACTACTAATATAATATATAAATTTTCTTAGATTAGAGACTAAGAAGCTTTATCGAGGATTAATAATCTCAAATATTAGCTAGAAGCTACTAAATAATAACTCGCTAAACCTAGCCCTAAAGCTACCGCCCTAAAGAGAACTCCTATAAAATCTACCCCTTCTAAGAAAAGTAAGTTAATAGAGGATTATAAAGAATACTTATTCTAAATAAAAACCCTTAGAGATTCATAACTAGTAAGAACTATACCCTATATAAAGTATTACTCTAATTTCATCTTCTTATATAGTTCTTATTTTTATACTATTAATATTAGTAGGCGAGACTTAGTCTCTAACTAATACTACTAATATAAGGATAGTTTAAGAAATACCTACATCCTAGTTTCAAATCATATTTATAAGGTTTTTAAGAGCTATCTAGAAACCCTTAAGATCCCTAACACTAATAAAATAAATATTTCGACCTAAGACCTATTATTCAAATCTAACTATTTCTAGTCAAAAAACAAAAAGATTAATATTATAAAAGAACTTACCCGCCTTAAGTTATAATTAACACAATAGAAAGACTTTAAAGCTAACTTTATTAAGAACAGAAATAAACTAGAATCTACTACTAAAACACCTATTACTAAACAATCTTCTCTAGCTTAAATATCTTAACTAGTTTAAACTCCCTAGTTTATATTACCCCCCTAGCTAACTTAAGCTCCCTAGCTTATACTACTACCCTAGCTAGCTTTAAATAGCTATATCCCTAGTTTTTTAGTAATAAAAATAAGCTCCCTAGTTAATAGACCCTTTATACCTCAGCTAGCTTATAGTATAATTAGAAGTTATAGATATAGTTATATTTCTAATTTTAGATAGCTACTTTTAGTTTAGGCTTAAGCTCCCCTTCCCCTTAAGGGTTATAGTATTGATTTCCATATACCTATTACTATATCTTATTTATTTATTTAAAGTTTAGAGTTTAAATTCTTAGTACTAAGCTAGATAAAGGCTTATCTTAAAAGTTTTATTCCCCCTAAGTAATTAGAAGAGTTCTAATATACTCTTATTCTCTATATTAATACTATAAAGACTTTCTATTAAAAATAGGGATTAATTTAAATTACTTACTTATATTATTTAAGTAGATAGGGAAATAGCTTTAGGTAATTTCTTCTATTATTTTAGCTAGTCCTAAGAATATTACTTACAAATCTATAAAATTAAGAAATACTCTAAATCATTTAAACTTCACTCAAGTTAAATTCCTTATAAGTCTATCTACTAATATTATATCTATAAATATATAGACTACTTTAAAACTACTTTTTAAATGCTCTTAGTAAAACTATATCTATTAAATATCTATATATTAAAGTTTAATAGATAGGTATTTACTATCCGAGATTACTAGTCTAATTATTTAGTAGTTATTATAATAGATTCTCTAAATATTTCTTAAATTAAACTTAACATCTTAAAATAAGCTTTTTAATATTATAGTTTTTTTTAAAATATATTCTAAGCTAAGAAGCTTTACCTTAGTTATTAATATTATTATAATACTTTATTAAGTAGCTTTCTATTAGATTAGTTTTCTAAATAGAGAGATAATATAGCTATAATTTAACTTTTGAGTTTTTTTATAGTTTATGAATAAAGTATTTCTAGTAATTAAGAAAGTTTAAGGTATCTTATTAATACCCCCTAAGCTTCTAA
>RYZW01002639.1:0-11541 GCA_004367215.1 Colletotrichum trifolii
TTAAACTTAAATAAATAACTAAACTAATTTTAAATAGTTCTACTATAATTATTTGTTTTTATAACTATTAAGTAACTTTATTAGAATTAAATTATTTAAAATTACTTTATAAAAGAATTAAATCTCTATTAAAAAAAGTATTTTATTAAAAGAATATTATAAATTATAATAACCTTATTTTAGAATAAATTCTATACTTAATACTAATTAGTTAAAATATAACTAACTAAAAAGCTAATAAAAGTATATTTCTTAAAATAGGCTAATTAGTTATATTTTAACTTTATATCTATAGTTAGAATAAAATATTTATAGTTATAAGTATAAAAGTAAGCTAANTAGCTTTATAGTATTATCTTTTCGAGTAGTTTTGTAAAGCTTCTAGTATAGTATTTATTAGTTTAAAAAGTATATTAGTATTTAGTTATAAAGAAATACTATAGCTTATAAGGTTTCAAGCTAGAGATTATAAAGTAACTTACTACTATATTTTATAGTTCTTATATAAGCCTTAATAACTATTCTAATATACTTAGTATTTCTATTTTAGGTTTAAGTATAAGGAGTAGATAGCTCGAGGTATATATTTTAAAAGATAAAATCTAACTTTAACTTCTTATACCTAGGAACCTTATTATTACACTTAAAAACCTTAATATTAATACTATACTAATATTTAAAAAACTCTATAAAACTTTTCAATACTCCTATTATTATAACTCTAATATAGTTAATAAAATAGAAATCTTAAAAGTAATTAGTAACTTAGTCTATAAATATTAAAATAGAGGTATGATTACTATAGTCTTAGTAATAGGGGTAAAGGTTAAAAGTAATATATTCCCTAGGAGTAGTATATAAACTACTCTTATGTACTATATAGTAAATCTTTTATTTAGCTTTACTGATATTATATATTTTATATACCCTCTAAATAAACTAGTAACTATTATATTTTAAATAGCTATTAGTAATCTAAATATTTTATATAATAGAAATAAAGTTATCTAGAAGTTCTCTACTAGGATATTTTAAATACTAATACTAGAGTTATTTATTACTTTTCAAGGGTTTTTAAATAATATCTATAATATACTACTAATACTACTAATATCTAGGAAAAAGCTGATACTATACTAACTATATAACTAAAGTATTTAATCTCTTATAAAATATATAATATTTAAAAATTTACTAGTTATATTAAATATTAATAGTTATAAACTTAGAGTTATCTCTTATTACTTTAAATATTTAAAATAATTATAAAAGCTTCAATTAAAATATTAAAAATACTATAACTTATTTTACTATACTAGAAAAACTCAGGGAAATACCAAATAGCTTCTATAATAGCTAAGATAACTTTATCTAGAAATATTAAATCTAAATAATTATAGAGTATAAATATATAGCTTTATATATAAACCTTAATAAGTAAATAAGCTAGTAAAATTATAAGATTATAAATTTATAGTATTTTAATAATAGATAAAATATAGTTAACTATTTAAGCTTTATATATAATATCTTACCATTTCTAGAATTATATTTTAATTATTACTTTTATAGTAAAGTATTTAAGTCTTAGGGATTAGAATATTTTATGATATTTTATAATAGTATTTTAAAATTATAGATTACTTATAATATTAAAATAATTATAGAAGCTTATAGTTTATACTACTATATTTTCTTCTATATAGTAGTCCCAGTATTATAATACTTTATTTATATATTTAAAAATCTAACTTATTAAATAAGTTTAGTTTAAATATTTATATTAATAATCTTAAGTTTTTAAAATATAGAAATTATAGAAAATTATATAAATCTCTAAAGTGTTCTCTATAAAATCTATAATATCTTTTATTTAAACCTTTTTAGTACTATTAACTAGGAATTATTAATTTTCCTTATAATTAATCTTTCTAGGAATAGAATTTTCAAAAATAGCTAATTTAGGTATCTATAATTTAAGTATCTTATAAACTTATTAGTACTATTTAGTTTTTAGAAAATCGCTTAAAAATAATTCTCGAGGAAACTCTAGATAGAAATTTCAGTAAATTATTAGTTTAGGGTTAGAATACTCCTATAAACTATAGATTTTAGCTTTTACCTAAAAAGTATTATACTAAATAAGCTACTAATTAGTATTTTTCAGAACTAAAAAAAAGGTATTCTTAATAAATATCTTAATAGTTAAAATATATAGATTTAGTATAATATATATTTTTAGCTTAGTAGTTCTTTAGTATTGTAAAACTCTTAATTATTATATATAATATGGAGGTAAAATCTAGTATATATTATATATAACTAAACATAACTAAATATACTATATAAAGCTTTATTTTAAGTAGTTTAAGTAAAACGAAGTTTAGTAGAGATAGCACTATAGCTAAGGTTTCTTCTAGCGAAGATTCTACCGCTTAAGTATATTATTCCTGATAGTACTATACCTAAACTACTCCCTAGAGAATAAAGAATACCTAAATAATCTGAAAATAGTATTACTTTTCCTACTATAGGGGTAGAAGTTTAATAAAAGTAATAGGGTATTAAAAGAGCTTCTTATAAAATATAAATAGAGTATTTAATAGTATTATTAAAAAAGCTAGCTTATAAGTAAAGCTTTCGAGGCTAGAGGGGTATATTAGGAATAATATATTTAAATAGTAGAGTTTTCGCTAGAAGAAACCTTAGCTATAGTATTATCTCTACGGGCTTTACTTTACTTAAACTACTTGAAATAAAGCCTTATATAGCACACTTAGCTATATTTAGTTATATATAATATATACTAGATTTTGCCCCCTAATTATGTATAATAGAAACTTAGATTTATGAATATATATTATCTTTATAACAAATATTATATTAGCTAATAAAAATAGTCGAAACGTTTTAAGATATATCAGATAATTTAATTAATAAGTTTTATTTAATTTCATAAAACAAGCTTTGAGTTTTAATAGAAAAATATGAGATATAAAGCCCTAGGCTTATAATTTCTTAAAACATAAGTGAATATATGGTTTATATCTAGTAAAAGAATACTTTATATTCAAAGTATATTTACTAGATATTTTCAGAAGAAGAGAAAATAGAATAAAAAATAAATAATAGTTATATTTAGTAGAAGAATATTATTATTATTCGTTAATCTAAATATATACTAAAAGTAGCATAAAAGCTTTCTTTTATAGTACTATACTTAATTCTAGAATATTCTAATTAGTAATTATTAGAATATTCGAGTAATACAGGCTTACGTAAGTAATTACGAATCCTAAAGTTAATTACTAGTAAGTACCCTATAAGAAAAGTAAGGTAGAATATTCTAGAGAATATTTAACTATAAGTCGAGTACTACTATAGGGTAAACACCTACAACCTAACATTTCAACATTTAACTTTATTAATACTATTATTATTAGTAACGCTATACTATATAGTATACGGTACCACGTATAGTATATACACCTCTATACGCATACAGTATACGTAGCTATATACCTCTATACGTATAAGGTATATATAGCTATATATTTTAATACCCTACTAGTAATACCTATTATTAGCTATAGCTTTATACTATAGAAGTTAGTACATAACTACTACACTATAGATCTAGAGCTTTATATACCTATGTATAGGTATATAATATAGTAATAATAATAATAAATACTAGAACCTTTTTTATATTTATATAATAAGATTAAATATAGTATATAATTATCTTTTATAGATACACTAATACTAATTAGTAGTTAACTTATCTATTATTACTATACTATAGATTAGTAAAGTTTTTATATAAGAAGAAAGAATTATAAACCCCTTATTTAAGGTCTATATAAAATAAAAGATTATTTAGTTACTTTTACTCTATACCTGGAATGGTATCTAAGCTCTTCACCCTATATATAGATTTATCTATAAGTTTTACCCGATAATAGTATTTATACTAATACTAGCTTATAACTAGTAAAAATAGTAATGAAATTACCTATTATTGTGGATAATTATACCCCTAGTTCCGACATTTAACCCTATAGTAGTAGAAGACTTCGTAGTAATAGTCGGGGAGAGCTTTATCGAGACTAGCTAAGGCTTGATATATATAGCTGAAAGTAACTACTAAGGTAAAATAAAAGATTATAAGTATTAACTTAAATATTTTATAGCTATTACCCTGACTTTTATTCCTAGTGAAATACTTCTAAGTTAATATATCAATTTTACTCTATAAACTACTAAAAAAGTAAGCTTATTGAATAATACTTGTTAATATATACTAGAAAGTATTTAGTAGATATAATAACCTTTTGAAATATTACTAAATCCTCATAATATATAAGATTTATAGTATCCTATACTTCTTATACTCGAGAAACCTATATAGTATCTTAAAACCCTTATACGTTTTTGAAAATTATCCTCTTTTGTAAAAACCTTATATTTCCCTATTAATATATCTAAATTATATTTTAAATTGAAGACTAGGTTAAGTTTTAGTATAGTAATAGATTAAGTAATTTTATATGGTAATTACTTGATTCTAGAGAAACTTAAGCTATATATTAATATAGATCTATTTATTAAACCTTTTAAGCTTAATTATAGTAGTTGTATAGATATAAGTATTAAAGATATTACTACTATTATAGTATTTTATATCTACTAATGAAATTTCCTGAAAGTTTATAGTTATAAGTTCTTCAATTGTTTGAAGATAGATTTCGATAAGTAGTTTATAGAAATATGATTACTTATTAATAAATATATAATCTACTACTTTTGAGAATACTTTATTAATTATAGAGTTAAAACTAATATAAAAGAAGGGAGGATCTAGAGAATATTATACTAACTCGCTTAATATAAATCTTTTAACTATTAAATTCTTATAAAACTTAATAATATAAAGAAATATGTAGGAAGGGCTGATGGCTCGCTCTCTACTACGACTATTAGTAGATATATTACCCCTAAAGTATAACTTTAGCCCTCCTACCCCCCCTATTAACTATTATAGCTAGCCCCTAGTTAATCCGGGGCTAAACCCCTCGTAGCTATAGCTAGTATACCTACCCTATATTAACCTTTTTAATAATAAATAACTAATAACTCCTTCCGCGACAACCTTATACCTTTATACTTTNATACCTTTATACCTTTATACCCTTATACCTTCACGCCCTTATAGCTATATATAATTCGAATATCTCGAGATATTTAATTACTACTAACTATAAGTACTCTATTCGAATATTTATCACAACTTTAATATCTATAACTTTAATATCCCCTAAACTAAACCTTACTTATCCCTAAGACGAGATTTTATACTATTAATATAAAAGTTCTCTACTACTAATATAGGTTAATTTATAATTTCTATATAAATATAGTAGGACTCGGCCTACTTTTATTAATAAATAATTTTAATATCAAATATAGTTAATATATAAATAATGCTTATATAAATATAGATATTTCTAGTATAGCTAAATAGCTTTTAAAACTCCTATAATTATAGTATTATAATACTCTAAAATATCTAATAACTAGTATTATAGTAAAATATTAATATTAGTGTATTATCTAATTAATACTTAATCTCTAATATTATTAGCTTAGTATAGTAACTTATAGGATAGCTAGATAATTTTCTTTTAAATATCTATAGATTACCTATTCATTATAGTATTTAGAATAATTTGATTAAAACCTAGCTTAATATACTAATAGTTTTAGTTCAAATAGTTATAGCTAGATATTTCTATACTTATCTTATAATTATCTTTTTATAAATAACTATATAGATTTCGAGGAAGTTTTAGTATTACTATAAAAATTTAGTTATAGAAAAGTAATAAATTATAGAATACCTAGTTTTTATATCTTAAAATAAGTATTCTATTTTATTCTATTTTTAAGAAGTTTAAAAAAGTTCTTAACTTTATAACCTTAGTAGTTATTTTTAGCTTTATATATTAAGTCCTAGTCTCGATAAAGCTTTCGCTAACTATTATTANTTCCCCGACTATTACTACGAGGTCTTCTACTACTATAAGGTTAAATATTAGAACTAGGGGTATAATTATCTATAATAATAAATAATTTTATTACTATTTTAACTAGTTACAAGCTAGTATTAGTACGAATACTGTTATCGGGTAAAATCTATAGTTAAATCTATATATAAGGTAAAGAGCTTATATACTATTCCAGGTATAGAGCAAAAGTAACCAAATAAACTTATTTATTTATTTAAAATTATAGAAATTATAAATAATTAATACTAAAGTTAGTTTAATATTTATAATAAGTGATTTACCTAATAAATTATTGTGGAGAAAATGGATTTTTATAAACTAAGTATTCTAAAAAAGTAATTTATAGAATTAAACTATAATATTAAGTTAATAATAAAGAAAAAGTATAGAGTTATAAATCTTATAAGATCCTAGATTTATTATATAATAATAATAATATATATATATAGAGGGAAATTCTAAGATCTATTTTTTAGGATAAAATATTTCTTTTTATAGCTATAGGTTTATAAAAAGTAAATCCTAGCTATTATAGATCTGAGAAAGAGTGAATTATTACTCTTATTATAAATAATAAGTAAATAGTGATATTATTTAGATAAAAAGTTTCTTATTAATACTAAGGGGTATAAAAAGAAGGTTTTGATTCTTAAGTTAGCTATTTTTTTCTTTATGAAATATATTTTAACTCCCTTTATTATTTATTTTTATCTATAAACTACTTTATTATTATATTATAATCTAATTATTTTTTCCCTAGTAAAATAACTAATATTCTAAGATTGCGACTTTTTAATAAACCTTATGAGATCTTCTTAATTTATAATTTAAGTTTTTGTGTCTCTTAGGAAACTATTAATAATATACTATATTAGGTTTTAATTAATTTTCTTAAGTTTTTAGTATATGTTTTTTTTCTTATTTCATACTAAGTATTGTAATTAAGATGTTTCTTAAAGCTTTTACTAGTTTTATATTTTTTTAACTTAAGATATTTTAGAATAAGTATTTTAAAGTAGGTTTTACTTATTAGGTTTATAGTTTTAAGTTTCTTATATAGATATAAGTGAATTTCTAGCGAGTTTTTATAAGACCTCGTAATTATTAACTTATTTAAGAATATATTTAAAATGTATTTATACTTTATTAATAAGTATTTATTTATAGTAGTATTATTTTTTAGATCAGAGTTTAGGTTTATAAGCTATTTTAGTACTTAGTTGCTATCTATAGTTCTTTTATTTAAAAATATAAGAATTAAAATATTATCTTTTATAGTTATTATAAAGAGTATATTTATATAACTTATAATAAGAAGATTAGTTCCTAGGTCTATTATTTATGTTTTAAGTATATTCTATTATTCATATTATAGACCTAAGCTTTAGGACTTATATAGGATATTACTATTAGGGTTTTATATAACTACTATCCTTATAACCTAGTAAAGAGTTTTTACTTTAAGTATAAACTCTTTAAGTTTATTATAATACTATTAAAGTACTACTAAAGTACTTTTTATAACTAATTTCTAATATTAATAAATTTCTTACCTAGGTTTAACTTAGTAGTAAATAGTAAATACTAAAAGAAATAGAAAAGCCAGGCATAGCCCGTAACAACTTTAAATATAAACTCTTTAAGTTTATTATAATACTATAAAAATACTACTAAAGTATCTCTCGTAGCTAGTTTCTAATATTTATAGTAGTTTAATATAGGTCTATTTAATTTATTAATCTTCCCCAAATCTAGATTAAAATAATAATAATAATAATAATAATAATAATAATAATAATAATAATAATAATAATAATAATAATAATAATAATAATAATAATAATTTAGTTACTTTTACTCTATACCTAGAATAGTATCTAAGCTCTTTACCCCATATATAGATTCAACTATAAATCTTACCTAATAATAGCATTTATACTAATACTAGCTTATAACTAGTTAAAAGAGTAATGAAATTACTTATCATTGTAGACAATTTTACCCCTAGTTCTAATATTTAACCCTATAGTAATAGAAGACCTTATAGTATTAATTTATATAAAGAGAGCTTCATCTAAGCTAAAGCTTAATATATATAGCTAAAAAGAACTACTAGAATGATAGAATTAAGAACTTTTATTAACTTCTTAAAAATAGAATAAAATAGAATACTAAGAGCTAAGTATTCCGTAATCTATTGCTTTTCTATATCTTTTATAATAGAACTGGAATCTCCTCGAAATCTATATAGCTACTTATAAGAACATATATAGAATAAGTATAGAAATATCTAGCTATAACTATTATAACTAAAACTATTACTTTATTAAAATAAACTTTAATAAAGTTATTCTGAGTATTATGATTAATAGTCAGCTTATAAATATTTAAAAGAATATTATCTAGTTAACTTATAACTTACTATATTAAGCTAATAATATGAGGAACTAGGTAGTAATTAGGTAATATTTTAATATTAATATACTACTATAATACTAGTTATTAGATATTTTAGAATATTATAAAAGTATAATTATAAAAGTTTTAAAAACTATTTAGCTATACTAGAAATATGTACATTTATATAAGTATTATTTATATATTAGCTCTATTTTATATATTAAGATTTTTTACTAATAAAAGTAGGCTAAGTCTTACTATATTTATATAGAAATTCTAAGTTAGTTTATATTAGTAGTAGAGAACTTTAATATTAGTAATATAAAATCTTATTTTAGAAGTAAGTAAAACTCAATCTATAATTTAAATATTAAAGTTATAGATATTAAAATTATAATACCCGCTTGAGGTAGTAGTTTAATATCTAGCTAGCTTTTACTATTATAGTAAGAGTAGTAGGTTCGAATCCTGCGGCAGGCAAGCGCAACTAGTAACCACGTACTTTCTAGTTATATAAACTAAGTAGTAACTACTACTAGCTATTAGTACTTACTACTACTAGCTATTAATAACTAGTAACTATTTAATAGCTAGCTAGTAATAAGTATTACTAGCTAGCTAGTATTAGTATTACGTAACTATAATCCTTAAAGAATAATTATAATAAATATAAACTTATATTTTCCCTTTATACCCGCTTGATGTAGTAGTTTAATATCTAGCTAGCTCTTACTATCACAATAGGAGTAGTAGGTTCGAATCCTGTGGCGGGTAAGTGTAACTAGTAAATATATATATATATTCTAATTACGTAAACTATATAGTAACTACTACTAGTTATTAGCTTTTATTATTTACTATCAATAGCTAGTAACTATTAATAATTAGTAATAAGTATTACTAGCTAGTATTATAGGTTATGCCTGGCTAGTTGACTCTAGCTCTACCCGAGTCCTAATAATTATACCTAAGAAGTTAGGTATTAGTAGGCTACTAGTGGGCCCCTAGTACTACTTTTAAGTAGACTTTTTACGCCTTTTACGAGAATTTCTCTTTTACTCTTTAGTTCTAAATAAATAGTATTTATATTCTTTATAGCTAAATTATAGCTTAGGCTTAGCTTTTTATATATTTAGAACTTAGATTTATCCCCTATATAAGTAATATTAGGTTAAGCGTAGTTCTTTACTAGTTAAGAAGAGATATTGATTAGTAGAGCGTTGTTCCTAAGTATAAGAGATATTAAGTTAAGTATAGCTCCCTATTAAATAGAAGGATTAGGGTAAAGTACTATTCCCTACTAGTTATAGTCTTTAAGATACTATTAGTAAAATATAGCTCCTAATAAAAACTTATAACTAGGTATTAAAGCTAATTGTTATTATAAGATAGAGGGAACTAATACCCCTTAAAAAACCCCTATAGCTAGTATTACTATAGAAGAGTTACTATAATAGTATCTAAGTATGGCTATTACCCCGCTTTACGAGAGGATTATAGTACTAATTACTAGGTTAGTGGAGAGGGAGTTAGAACTTTCCCCCGATGCTACTATTACCCCCCTAAGGTCTACCTATATAGTTTCTACCCCTTAAAAAAAGCTTTTTTTTTCCCCTAATAAATTCTTAGGTAAAAGAAAAGAATATAATGCCTAGGCTTATTAGATAAGGGGAAAATTAAAGATNTTATATAGTTTTCTATAAGATTTATATTATAGAGGGAGATAAATATAAGATTACTTTTTAAACTTATTTTAGTTTATTTAAATAGTTTATTACCCTTTTTAGGCTAATAAGTATACTTACGATATTATAATACTATATTAATAGTATATTCTAGGGTATTCTTAATAATTTTATTATAATTTACTTAGATAATATCTTTATCTATAATTATAAATTAAAGTATAACTATAAAGATAAAATTAAATAGGTTTTTAAATAATTATAAAAAGCTAGTTTATACTTAGATCTAGAAAAATATAAATTTTTAGTAAAGTAGATAAAATATTTAGGTTTTATTATTAAAACGGGGAAAAGTTTCTATTATAACCCTAAGAAAATTAAAGTTATCTAGGAATAGGAAGTTCCTAAGAATATCTATAATATCTAGAATTTCCTTAGCTTCGCGAACTTTTACTATAATTTAGTTAACTATTTCTCTAGTTTAATAAAGCCTCTTATATAACTAATATAAAAAGAAGNATACTATTTTACTAGGATACTATATACTAGTAAATATTCAAAAAACTTAAACTTATATTTATCTTAGAACTAGTTATAGCTTAATAGGATCTAGAATAATATATAGTAGTAGAAGTAGATTATTTAGGGGTAGTATTAAATAGTTATTTCTTATAAGAAGATAAGGATAGTATATTATAGCTTATTACTTATTATTTAGCTAGATTTATACTAGTTTAGTAGAACTATATTATTTATAATAAAGAATTACTAGTAGTAGTATTATATTTAAAAGTATAGTTAGTAGAATTATAAAATATAGTAGAGCTATTTGTTATTTTTTCTAACTATAAAGCTTTAGAATACTTTATAAACTTGAAACATATCTTAAAATAATAAATAAAATAAATAGAGACTTTATTAGAATTTAGTTTTATTTTAAGATATTACTTAAGTTATTTTACTAAGTACCCTAATACTTTCTTTTAATAATTTACTATTCTCTCTAACTATAAAATATTAGAATACTTTATAAGCCTAAGATTTATCTTAGAATAATAAGTTAGGTAAGTAGAAACCTTATTAGAATTTAGCTTTATTTTAAAATATTACTTAGATTACTTTACTAAATACCCTAATATTCTTTCTTAATAAAACTAAAATAATATAATAGAACTAAAGCTTATAATATAAGTTTTCTAGCTTTTCTGGGTTAACTATAGGGATAAAGATAAATTTTCCCTAGTATTCTTAATTTATAATATATAGATAAAAAGGGGTTAGGAAGAAGCTATACTATTAGGGGATAACTACTAATATATTACTAGTAAATTACTAGATAGATATATTATATTCTAAGGTATTATATTACTATTACTATAAAACTAAGT
>RYZW01002641.1:0-11536 GCA_004367215.1 Colletotrichum trifolii
ACTAGGCCTAGGCTATGATTTAGCTATAGGGAGTATAAATACTATTTATTTAGAACTAAAGAATAAAAGAGAAATTCTCGTAAAAAATATGAAAAGTCTATTTAAAAGTAATACTAGGGGCCTACTAGTGGCCTATTAGTGCCTGACTTCTTAGGTATAGTTATCGGGACTCGGGCAGAGCTAGAGTTAACTAGCCGGACATAGCCCATAATACTACTATAGTACTTTTCCCTAGTATTTTATTAGCTTAATTTAGGTTAAGTTTTAGTAGTAAAAATTAATTAGTAGTTATAAACTTTAGTTTTAAAAGTAAACTTCTCCTTAATATCTCGTAGCTTATCTTATAGATATAAGTATAGTCTACTTAATCTATTTATAACTTAAATAATCTTACTTATATTCAGCCTATAAATATATAAAATATCACTTTTAGTAAACTTCTTAATCTATTTCGCTACTTTACTATATACTATATTATAATTATTTATTATTTAAGTAATACTCTAGTAATTAATATATATAATAATTAGGTATAAGCTAGCATTAACTAGCTATTATACTTCCTCTAAAGCTTATATAATTACAAATATCTCTTTCTCTAGTATTAAGTATCTCTTCTCCTAGTCTAATAATTAGAAAAATATCTATATAATTAGTAAAGCTTTCTTAAAATTTATATTAATAATAGTTATATTAGTTAGGATATTATTAGGAAATTATATTAATATAATACCTATTATATAAATACTTATATTAGTCGCTAAATAGAATTAGGTAGTTAAGCTAGCCCTATAAGTTATATTATTCTAGGCTATATCGTATAATATATTCAACATATCTTAGTACTCTTATATTTACTATAGCTTCTCCCTAGGTATCTATTCATACTATATACTTTTTCTTCTAATTTTTATCTATTTCTATATCTCTTTACAAAAAGTAGTTTTTAAAATAATCTTAAAATTAGCTCTACTAAGTATAAATTTCTATATAAACAGTATCAGGTAAATAAATCCTGAAAATTCATCCTAGAATTATAGTAATATCTTAGTAAACTCTTCTTTCTACTTTATAAATTTCTCATAGTATTATATTAATAGTTACACCTTCCTATTAGTAATTTCGAAACCTACTAATTCAAACTTATCAGTAAACAGCCTTATCTTCTTTCTACATAGCAGGACTAGAACCTATACTACTTTTAAGAAGTAGTAGTAATAAAGAAAATGAAAGTAATCCTCGAAAATCTCTGATATATAGTTATAGTTATTAATATAAATAAAAAAACTAATATTTAAGTATAGAAGATATCTTATTAGGGAAAAGATATATTTATTATTAATATAATAATATCTAAAGATAATATTACTAAACCTAGTATAAGTAGAAAGAGTACTTATAAAGCTTTGAGCTATTCTAATATACTTATATATACTATTAGGCCTGATAATAGCTACTTTGTATCTATTATTCTCTTAGATAAATATACCCTAGAAACTATTCGACGTATTAGTCTAACTATATATCCTCGGTTTTCTATAGAAAATAAAGTCTATATTAGTCTCTAAGTTATAATATAAGTATATAAACTTTGATATATTACTATTTACTAGTTAGAAATTATAGATAATCCTTAGTACTTTAGGCTTATTAATATGTTTTCGGAATAGTATATTTACGCTTTATTTATAATTACTTTGAGGTTTTTGAATAATTAATATTTTCTCTATCTCTAGAAAAGTAATAGTAGTGAAAGCTTTTTCGATTCTAGTATACTTTATCTGCTTTTAGATTTTAGGAATTATTCTAAGTAATAGGTTAATAGTATACTTAAGTAGGTTTATCTAGACGATTTCAGCGAAAATCTTAATAAAGTAGTTTTTAAAAGTATAATAGAGCTTCTTAACCTTTACTTACTATTCTAGCATTTCCGCTATATTACTAATATAGATATCTGAGGTATCGAACTAAGTATTAATATTATCTTTATCTATATTAGTTAATTCTCGGAATATAAATATCTTTTCCTTTTCTAATAAATTATTAAAGAAATCAAGCTTATATATTAAAAGTATAAATACTATAGTAATTCTTAGAAGCTAATTATCTTCTTCTTTAAAATATTACTAGTTATCTAAATTTAAGTTACTTTATATTACTAGTAATAAGAAGACTCTAATATCTTCGGGGTTTAACTTAGTCTAGTTAAAGTCTTTAAAGTCTAGTACCTTATTATTAGCTTTATCTCCTAAGAAAGTATCTTTATCCTCTATATTACTTAGTAAACTTTCTATATTATCTATTAGGTATTCTGTTATATATTCTATCTTCTTATTTCTTCTATAACTAGTATCCCTATTAGTCTTTTAGTTATTAGAGATAGTATAAATATTATTAGATTATAAGAACTACTTATTATTTATTTCTAAATTTCTTATAATTTTTATTTACTTCTAGAGCTAACTCTAAAGTATTATATTATATTCTCTTACTTATTTTAGTATTTTATAATTAATAGCCTAATTAACCTAGATATTATTAGTATAATTAGGGTTAGATATAGTGTTTCTCAATTACCTATAGATAATATTCTATATTTCTTTAACCTAGGTAAATTAATTTCTTATAAAACTAGTAGCTAAAAGCGAATTTTATAGTCTTTCTCCTAGTAAGGTTATTAATTCTAAGGTGAGTTCCCTATTACTTTAGTTATAATATTTCTTAACTAATCTATTCTCTATTAAGCAGTAGATTTTCCTTATAGTTTATAATTAATATTATTCTATTCCCTCTACTTTTAGTATTATCTTAGTATATAAGTTATCGTATTCCTCTTTTCTATAGGTATCCTAATATATTAGTATAAATATATCTTCCCTAGTACTTTCCTTATATATAAGCTAGTATGTCTACTCTGTATCCTATATTTACTATTTAGCTATATTATATTTTACTTCTATATATTAGGTATAGGTTTTGCCTTTTTAATCTTAGTATAGGGTTATTTTAGAAAGTTGATCTATTACTTTAAATATAGTTTCCTATATTACTATATATATTTAATTAGATTCCTCAAAATCTCTACTCTAGAATAATATACTTAGTCTTATAATAGTATTATATTTTAAAAGTTTTAAATTATTTCTAGTCTATTCTAGTAATAAAAAATTAGGAATAATTTTTTCTAATTCTAGTAAAATATAATAAAGATAGTTATTATTATTCCTATTATTCAAAATATATATAATATTTTTCTGTAATTTTATCTTATTTTCTCTTATATTATCTATTAGTAAATATTATATATATGATAATAGTTTGTTATATGTAAAATTGTCGTAACGATATTAATTACTTATTATTATTTTATCATCAAACTTCTCAGGGAAAACATAACATATAAAAATATTATTATATAATCTTCTATCTTATAATAATACAAATTAATAAAAAGTACTTATTCTTCTATCTATTATATCTATAATATATATAAAATTATTCTTTTAATATAATAATAAACTCCTTAATAAATTATAACTTATCTTTTTAGTAAAGTAATAAAGTATCTTAGTAGCTTTCTAGATATTATACTAAAGAGTTAGTTTTTTAAGTTACTAAGTAGTTTATATAACTTCTTATACTAAATCTTGAAGCACTTTTCCAATTCTCTTATAATTACTTTATTATCTTTATTACCTAATTCCTTATTATCTTATTTAATATAATACTTATAACTATATCTATTAATCTTTTCCTAAATTTTAAAGATCTTTAGAAATAATTTAATCTAGACCTCAGATTTCCCTCTATTAGTACTACGTATATATATAACCTCTCTCTTATAGTTAACTACTATACTTATTCTTTAGTACTACTATTTTCTAAGGAGTAAGTCTTACTTATTAGAACGCCTAAGGATATAAACCTAGATAATACTTTCAATTCCCCCCACAAAAACTTTAAATAAACTAAAGTATCTAATAGTAATTAACTTTTTATCTACTAATTTAATAACTATTAGTTCTTCTATTTTAATAATAAAGAGTTTATGCTTCTTAAGGAAGTTAGAATTAATAATATTATATATAGATCTAGAATTAAGGAGGATTATTCTAGTTTTAATATTCTAAATTCTTCTATCTATATATCTTAGTATAATAAAGACTCCTAAGTTTAGTAACTAAGTAATATTAAATATAGGAATATTATTATCTTTAATATTCAAATCCTTCTTCTTCTTTAACTAGTTATTAGTAACTAGTCCAATATAATAACTTAGTTACTATATTTTTACTTTCCCTCTCTTTAAGCTTTCTTCTATCTAGATAAGCTAATTAAAGTTAAAGTAGACCTAGGGGCTAATTTATAGTAATTATAACACGGATAGAGTATATCTTATATCAGCTAGTATTTAGCTTATCTTAAACCTAGAAATATTATATAATTTAGTAATATAAATATCTTTTAATATTCTATTCTTAGTTATTTTAATAATTAGAATTAGAAAGCTATTAGTATTAATAGGAATCTAACGATTATATACTATTCTTCCTTAACTGACATTAATAAATTAATTATTATATTCTCTAGTCTCATCTTCGTCCACATTAACATATTCAGTACTCATATTATCTATACCTTTATTATTATCTATTATAGTAATAGGGCTTTAATAGTTCTATCTATAAGTAAGTCGTAGTTTAGGTATCTCTTATTATCCTATCTAAACTAGGTTATAGTTATATTTATCCTAGTACTACCCTATTCTTCTATTACTAGCCTAGTAATCCCTCTTTATACTATCGTCGATTAGTCTATAAGTTTAGCTAGTAGGTCGGGTTTTCTCTTTTTGATATGTTAGTTCCTTTACTACTATATTGGCTTCGTTGCCGCTATCTTCATTACTATTATTTTTACTAAGTTTATCCTATCTAGTATAGAAGATAGTTCTTATCTATAAGTTAATAGTATTATACGTGGTAATATAAGTACTTTTTCTATAGTATATAATTAGTAGAATAGTTTTAGATATTTTATAAGTTTAAATATTATTAATTAAAGTAGCCTGGTCGTCATCTTCGACTTCTATAATTCTACTTAAGTTTTAGCTATCTCTCTATAAAATAGAAACTTAACTAAATACAAAATTAGTAGCTTTTCTAAGCTATTCCTTTTTTAGTTTAAGTATTTCAACCTTATTCTTCTCCTATTTCTCCTTATTCATATTCTAGTTCCTATTTCCCTTATAGTTTTTAAGGTATATAGGTACCTAATATCCCTATTCTCTATAGTTAAAATACTAGTATAGCTTATCTAGGATAGTATTATACTAACCTGATAAACTATTATAAAGTCTACTATTCATTCTACTTCTTACCTAATAGGCTTTACTATTATCTCGGACTTTCTATATAGTAATATTAACTAATAACTCGTATAGCTTATCTTATATTTTCTCCTAGCGTTTTACTATCTACAATTGTATTTTCTCGAAATGAGTAAAGTTACTATTATTATTATTAAAGTTAGTATTTTCTAATTTAGTTATAATTAAGTTATAATAAGTCTTAATATAAATATAAAACTCTTCTAAAATAAAATTATTTATTAGGATATTAGGATATTACTTAACTTTCTTATTAATATATAAGTAGTTATATATACGATTTTAAAGTATCTCGTCCTTCTTACTATTATATATATATAGAAGGGTATAGTATACTAGTTTAATTAAGTAATTAGTTAAAATCTTAGTATCTAGTTTTTATACTTATTTTAAATATATAAGGATTATCTTACTTATTTTTCTTGTAAAGTTAAAGGTTTTAGATAATACGAAAGTATTAACTTCTAGTTTTTATTCTTCTAGGAATTTCTTAATAAAAGCTTTTGAGATCTTTTCCTAGTTGTATTAGTTTTCCAGAATTTATTTATCCTATTACTTCTTAGTATTACCTTGAAGGTTCTCTCTGAAGTAAATAACGTGTTAATAATTTAGCTTAGCCTCATTAGTTATTAGTAGTTAGTCTACTCTCACTTTAATAGTATTCAAGTATTCTATAGAAAAGAGACCTTTTCTATTATTATAGAACCTAGTACTATCTATATTATCGAATTTAAAATATTTAAAGATATTATATATTAATTCCTATAAATTCCGTTCCTTAAGTATTAATACTAATATCTCTTTATCTAATAAGATTATATTAAATTTCTTTATAAAATTTTATAGTATAATAGATAAATTTCTAATATTTACTATATTTTATAAATAAGTATATTTTCTTTTTATAGGATTATGAGGATTATTAGATAGTGTATTTCTTATTTTCCTAATAAGTTAGGGGATTTGAGATATATATTATATAAAAAGTATAAGTTCTAGGGGGTTATTTTATTCTAGTTTTTAAGATAAACTTAAACTAGTATAAGTTATTAATTAGGTTATACTAAGTAGTTCTATGAAGATATCCTTACTAGTCCTATATATTATAGGTAAATTATAGTAACCTAGTTATAGGTAAGTTCTATATAAGTAGTCTAATATAAAGATTTATAGAAAAGAAAAATAAAATCATTATACTTATTAAACTTTATAGCTCCTAAGCTAGTTAATAATAATTCCGATTATAATTAATAGTAATTAGTTAATATTCTATCTAGGTTCTAGTAAGTTTTTAGGATATAATAGTATATAGAAGTCTTATATATTACATAACCCTACCCCATTTTCTACTTTCTATCTAGTTCTATTTATTTCATACCTTCTACTCTTAAGTAATTATATTTAGGAAAGTATTTTCCTTCTAATTCCTTCTTCTTTAATAACTAGAGTAAAAAGTAATCGCGATTATAAATAACTAGATATCTTTATTTATTCATTCTAGTAGTTCCCCTATACCTTAATTAATATATCTATCCTAGTCCTTTATAACTAAGTTATAATTAGTATATCCTAATTAGTTTTCTTTATAGAATTCGAGTATTCCCTTATCTTCTTCTTTACTAAATATATATATATAATAGTAATCTTTTTCTAAGTAGAAAAGTTTATCCTTAGCTTTTATTATAGCTTTTCTATAGGTAAATTTTATATATTATATATTTTTATTAAGTTTACTATATTTAATAAAGAAACCTTCTAAGTATAATCCTTCAAAGTAATATATAGTACTATCTAGCTTAGAATAGTATTTTATATTCGTAAAAACTAATATATAATAGAAACTTACTTTATAGTTAAATATCTATCTCTAAAACTAAGATATTCCCTTTCTAGAAGCTTTCTCTTCAAACTTTACTATATTTTCCTTAATAACCCTTGAGCTAAATTTTACTTAATAGTTTTATTAGAATTTTAATATATAAACCTATTAAATAATAATTATCTAAGTATAATAGATTCCTAAGTAAGCTTTCTCTCTATTATTAAAGCTATATATATAAATATCCTTATTAATAACTCCTATTCTCTCTACTTAATTTACTAGCTATACTAAATAGTATTCTTTAATTTAAATAACCCTATTAATAAAATTAATAAACTTAAAATAATTACTAGCTTTCTTAATCTTCTATTTATTAATAGCTTTAATTTCTACTAATTTTTAAATCTATTTTCCTATAAACTATCATATCTATTCCTAAATTATAAGTATTCTCTTTATATATACTAGTTTAAGGTTATATGATAAATAAATAACATAGTATATAATCTAAAATAGGTTATTAAAAAGTATATCTTCTTCTAACTAGAATAAAACATCTAAATATACTTAAATAGAATAGTAAATATCTTATATAAGCTACCAGAGTTAAATAGTAGCTAGTAGAGTCGCACAGTAGCCTTAGTACTATACATATTCTCATATACCCCCCTAGTAGTAAAGCTACTAGAGATACCCTCATATTACTCAACTAATATACTAAATAAATAAAATAAAGTAAATAGTTCTTAAAATAGATCTTCTAGCACTTAAATAAACGAAATTAACAAAATCATTATAATCTATTATATATTTAACTATCTTTATCAAGTATTAGTAGAAGTAATTAGTTAGCTCCTTCTAAAATTACTAGTAATCTAATCTTTATATATACTATAAATAAATCATTTATTAATTTTCAACTTACTAGATTTCTTTCTTCTTCTCTATACTAATATTTTTAATAATTACCCTCCTACTCAAAAATAATATATTTCTAGTAATATAAATTCTATATATTAACTTCAAGCATAACAACATATATCTATTATTACTAATATTCTAACTATAAGAAAAACCCCTTAAATCTATTAAAAGAGATATTATTAAACCTAAGAACTAATATAATATTACTAGTAACCTTTTAAAGTACTTAATATCTTCTTCTATCAATTATCTAGTACTAGTATTTACTAGCTATATCTCTAAATTAAAATAATTTCTTCTTAACCTTAATCTAAAAAATAACTAAAAATTACTATTCAAAATCACCTTAAGTACTTTTCACTCTTATTCATTTAACAAAGATAATAAATTATAAACTTAAAATACTTTTCTATATTCTTTTTAAGAAATCTATTTTATTCAGTAATTCTTAAGCAATTTCCTCTTATTTAAGAAATTCAATTTCTACCCTTTCCCTTATTCTTCTCTCTCTATTAACACACTTATTATCCTTAGTAATTTTATCCAAAAACACTCCATTTCAAAAATCCAAACCTAATTTAATTTTATCGAGGAAATCTACCCTATTAGTAATTTAAGTTTCCTAGATTAATATAAAAATGAATTACTTTACCTAAGATCATTCATTCATCTATATTTCAAAGAATTTCCTAACCTCTTAAAATATCCATTACTATCCCCTAAACTCCTTAAGATACCTAAGCTAAATAATACCATAAAAAAAGAAACTACTCTAACTAAAAATCCCAACACTACTACTAAATCAAAGCAACCTCGAGGTTACCTAAGAAAAATACCTACTCTAAAACCCCTTACTAATAATAAAAAAAATAACCTAACTAGAAACCCCTAAAAAAAAAACACCTAAAACTATTAGTAATAATAACAAAATAGAAGATAATAATAAAAATATTAAAGAAATAACTAAACTACCCAAGAAACATACAAAAATAACTACTAATATAATATACAAATCCTCTCAAATTAGAAATTAAAAAACTTTATTAAAGATTAATAATCTCAAATATTAGCTAGAAACTATTAAACAATAACTCACTAAACCTAACCCTAAAGCTACTACCTTAAAAAAAACCCCTATAAAATCTACCCCTTCTAAGAAAAATAAATTAATAGAAAATTATGAAAAATACTTATTCCAAACAAAAACCCTTAGAAATTCATAACCAGTAAAAACCATCCTATATACTAAATATTACTCCAGTTTCATCCTCTCACATAACCCTTACCTTTATACTATTAGTATTAGTAAGTAAAACTTAATCTCTAACTAATACTACTAATATAAGAATAGTTTAAAAACACCTATATCCTAATTTCAAATTATACTTACAAGGCTTTTGAGAGCTATCTCGAAGCCCTCAAGATCCCCAAAACTAATAAAATAAATATTTCAACCTAAAACTTTTCATTTAAATCTAACTATTATTAATTAAAAAACAAAAAGATCAATATTACAAAGAAGCTCACCCACTTTAAGTTATAATTAACACAACAAAAAACCTTCAAAACCAACTTCATTAAAAACAAAAATAAGCCAGAATCTACTACTAAAACACCTATTACCGAAAAATCTTCTCTAGCTTAGATATCCTAACTAGTTCAAACTCCCTAGCTTATACTACCCCCCTAGTTAGCTCAAGCTCCCCAACCTATACTACTACCCTAATAAGTTTTAAGTAACTATATCCCTAGTTTTTTAGTAATAGAGATAAGCTCCCTAGTTAGTAAACCCCTTAGGCCTCAGCTAGCTCCTAATATATTTAGAACTCTTTAGCTAGTTCCTAGAATAATTAGAACTTATAAATATAATTATATATCTAGTTTCAGATAGCCGCCTTTAGTTCAGGCTTAAACTCCCCTTCCTTTCAGGGGATTTAGTATTAATTTCCATACACCTATTACTATATCTCACCTACCTATTTAAAACTTAGAATTTAAATTCTTAGTACTAAACTAGATAAAAACTTATCTTAAGAGTTTTATTCCCCCTAAATAATTAGAAAAGTTTCAATACACTCTTACTCTCTATATTAACACTATAAAAACTTTCTATTAAAAATAAAAATTAATTTAAATCACTTACTTATATTATTTAAATAAATAGGGAAATAATTTTAGGTAACTTTTTCTATTATTTTAACTAATCCTAAGAATATTACCTACAAATCTATAAAATTAAAAAATACTCTAAATTATTCAAACTTTACTCAAATCAGATTCTTTATAAGTCTATCTACTAGTATTATATCCATAGGTATATAAACTACTTTAAAACTACTTTTTAAGTATTCTTAGTAAAGCTATATTTATTAAATATCTATATATCAAAATCTAGTAAATAAGTATTTACTATTTAAGATTACTGGTCTAATTATTTATTAGTTATTATAATAGATTCTCTAAATATTTTTAAAGTTAAGCTTGATATTTCAAAATAGTATTTTTAGTACTATGGTTTTTTTGAGATATATTTTAGGCTAAAAAGTTCTATTTTAGTTATTAATATAGTTATAGTATTCTATTAAGTGGTTTTCTATTAGATTAGTTTTCTAAATAGAGATATAATATAGTTATGATTTNATATAGCTATAACTTAATCTTCAAATTTCTTTATAATCTACAAATAAAATATCTCTAGTAATTAAAGAAATTTAAAATATCTTATTAATACCCCCTAAGCTTCTAAACTATAATACTAGGAATCTTATCCTATAAAAGTAATGAATTATATAGTTTATAGCATCTATATATACTTAAGAAAAATTCGTAAAATATCTTAAAAATATAAAGTATATAAATAAAATATCTAGCTATACTATAATATAAATATAAAAAATCAAACTAACCTTTATCTAATACTTATAAATCTCTTTTAGTATAGTTTTATTAAGATTTACTATAAAAGTCACTACTAGAANGTAGTATTATTAGAGTTAAGCTATAATTAAGATTAAAATACTTAGTAATCTTAGTAATATATATATTATAAACTAAGTAAATCTTATAATACTTATAATCCTAAACTACTTAAACCCCTAAGAAATATTCAACAAAACCCTACTCCTTAAATTTATAAATACTTTTAATACTTTCAACAATTTCAAAAGTTTCTCTTTTAACTAACTTATAATATATAAGAAGAATATTATCCATATAAAATAAGAGAAAAACAGTTAAACTTTTATTTTTAAATAAATAAAGCTCTTCTAGGTATAACTTAAATCCTAATAACCTAAAAGTAATATAAAAGGTCTTATACTAAAGAATAGGTATATCTCAAAATCTATAAAAAATATACTTGAGTTTAGTATAATACCTTACAACCTTAAACCTATCTAGTAACT
>RYZW01002643.1:0-11517 GCA_004367215.1 Colletotrichum trifolii
AAGGAGTAAAAGAGAAGTTCTTATGAAAAGTATAAAAAGTCTACTTAAAAGTAATACTAGGGGCTTACTAGTAGCTTACTAGTACTTAACTTCTTAGGTATAGTTATTAGGACTTAGGTAGAGCTAGAGTTAACTAGCTAGGTATAGCTTATAATATTAAGTAATTCTTTTTATATAATGTTTCTAGTTGATGTAATAAAGAATCTAGTACTTATAAATAGATCTGAAGAAACGTATTTTTTATACTTAGATTTCTTATTAGAAAGTCTATTAATTAATGTTTAATATTATAAACTAGAATTATATAATTAAGTTTTAATTATGTATAATATAATATATTCCCCTCCTTTTTATTAAAGGTTTCTACTACTTTCTTATATTAATTGGTAATTATTACTCCTACTATTTCTTTATCCTTATTTAATTATATAAAAATATATATCTTTATATTTATCTTTTTCTTACATATTCTTACTAATACTGAGCTCACGACTTTCTATATAAATATAAGTATTTCTATTAGTATAATTTCTTTATATTTATATTTTAAAAAGAAAAGTATAAATTCTATTAATATTTATACTATTGTTTAATTTATAAATTAAACTCTATATAGAAAGGATTTTAGGTTTTGATTACTATTAGCTCCTACTTATGTTCATAATATACAAGTAATAAAGTAATATCTAATGTTAATAACTCTATTAACTTATGAGCTATAACCTAAGGTAACTTTATATTTTAGCTTATATTATTGATTAAATTTAATGATAAGCTTTTTATAGTTCATTTACTATAAAGATACTTTAGAAACTATAGTATATAATAGTTTCTACTTATAAGGACTTTATAATTACTTTTAGTATTAGTTTTAGAAACTACTAAACCGCTAACTAGCTAATAAGTATATCTCTAATATTAATAAAATACTACTTTCCTATTCTTTAAATATTTAAGTAGATTTAGTAAAAAGGTAATCCCTAAAACATAGTAAATCTATAGAAATCTCTTTCACTATATACTCTTTACCTCTAATAATCTAAGTAATACTTAACTATTTCTTTTAGTTCTTTATATATATGCAACTAGTAATACTAGCTAACTAATTTCTTATTAATAATTTCTCTTCTTTAAGATGTACTCTTATTTTATTTTATTGATATTAGCTTTTTCCTATTTCTTCTCTATTGATACTATATTTTAAAATTATATAAAATGATATTAATTCAGTAAATAATAGTTTATCTTAAAATTAAAATATCTAAGTGTTCTACTTAAAAACCCTTAAGTAATTAGTGTAAACTCCCAAAGGTGTCTTTAGTCCTACTAAATAATAAGCAATCTCGTTATTTCTCCTAACTAAATCTATAAATAAGCTGATATTATAACTAGGAATAATGACGCTTTATTAATCTAGCTGACTGTTTCTATTATACTTCCTGTCTTATATATTTTTTAATCTATTAATTATTTCTTATAATATATTTTCTTTCAAAGAAATTTCTAATGGTTATATTTGTAAGAAAAACTCCTATATTAATCTAATTACTTATATTACTTTCTCTTTATTTATTATTTTAGTAAAATAGTCTAGATAGGTTTTATAAAAGTCTTTTCATCGTTAAGCTAGCTATATTACTAATATATTTAATCTCAAAGTTAAATATCCTAATCAAGGATATGTAATAAATTAGTAGTATTTCTAGTAAACTAGAAATAGTACTATTAAGCTATATGATAAGTATCTTTATATTAGTTTCTAATAAGAAGTATTATTTACAGATATAGTTTTAGAAGTATTTAAGTATTTTCAATATCTTCTAAAGCTTCTTTTTACTAGTATTATAATCAAGTTTTATATTTATAAATCAACTATTCTTAATTAAGATAATAGTTTATTTTTATTTGATAAATTAATTAATTATTATTGCCTAACTAGTACTACTAGTATCAATTACTAAGTAGATCTAGGTATTGTTAAAACTATAGTAATTAAGATAAATACTGGTAAACTATATAATTTATTTTTAAGTTATTCTATAGTAGTAGTCTTTTGTCATATTTATTAGATAAAAGGTTCTTTTAATAAGCTATTAAATAGCTTTACTATAGTAGAATAGTCTTAGACTTATTTGAAATAAAATACTATAATCCTGAGAAATAGCTTGATTTTAGATATATTACTATAGTATTTCTACTTTTTAATTTTTATAATCTTAGACTTTTCTAGATACTTCTCATAAATTCTATAGACAAACCTAACTATTATAGTAATCTATTCTACCCACTAAGACTCTATAACTATAATTATATACCTTATAGGTTTAATATATACTAAAACCTTATTGATATTCTAGATATATTATAAGATATATTTATAGATACTTAGATAATATTAAAATACCATCTATTTAATACCTAGTCTCTAATATTATTAGTTGAGTATAGTGGTTTATAGAATAACTATATAATTTTCTCTTAAATATCTATAAACTATTTATTAATTATAATACTTAGAATAATTCTATTAAGACCTAGTCTAAAATAGTAATAACTTTAGCTATAGAAATCATAGCTCTATATCTCTATACATATCTTCTAGTTACTTTTTTATAAATAACTATATAGATTTCGAGGAGATTTCAGTTTTATTATAAAGATTACGAAAAAGTAATAGATTATAGAATACCTAACTCTTATATCTCGAAATAGGTATTCTATTGAATTCTTTTTCTAGGAAGTTTCAAAAGATTCTTTACTTTATAATCTTAATAATTTCCTTTAATTATATATATTAAGCCTTATAAAAGTTTCCTTATATCAACTCTTACTATAACGTCTTCTACTATTATAAGGTTAAATATTAGGACTAGAAGTATAATTTTTATAATAATAAGTAATCTTATTACTATTTTAACTAGTTATAAGCTAGTATTAATACGAATACTATTATAAAGTAACTCTTATAATTCAATCTATATATAAAGTAAAATGCCTAGATACTATTCTAGGTATAGGGCAAAAATAACTGAATATTTAAACTAGTAATAGTATTCTCCCTACTATCTATAACTTCTATTATAATACCTACTATTTTAATATCTATATTATTAATTTTTGTAACTAGTAGTACTTAGGTTTATAAATTAAGTAGTAGTCTGAATTCTATCTTCTCTTTTTTATTAAACTATATTTTCAATCTTTTAGTAATATATTATTAAATCTATCCATTAATCTAAACTTGAATTTCCTTCTCCTAATCTTCTACCATATTATAAATAGGTCTATAAATTCCTCTTCTACTCTAATAAATACTTCTTTTATCTATTAACCTTTCTAGTAATCTTTAATAACGAACTAGGTATACTAATAGTAAACCTAAGTATATATAAGCTAAAGTTTCCAAAAGAAGTCTTTAGGAATTACAATTTAGTTTTTAATTTATTTATAAAATGTCTCTTAGACTAATACTTAAGTTTCTTTATCTATTAGTATTATAGAAACAACTGGTTAACTGGATATTTACTTAGTAGTAGCTATTTTTTAAGAAACTATATTAACTAGTAATGAAGGTTTATCATTATTTTAGTTGAATCTAATAATGTTTAGTTCTAATTAAACTAGTTACTAGTCTTTACTATATAGGTTTATAAATACTTTCCTCTAAAGTTTCGAAAAGTTATATAGTAAAAATCTTATAAAGTTATACTTCAATCTATCTAGTGTAGTAATTTCCTTAGTAATTATTCTTCGATTATTACCTAAAAGAGTAATTTAAATAAAGTTTAAATTTATAGTACTAAACACTATATAGATTTCTTCTACTTACTTTTAGTATTTTTATTATTCAGTTAACTTCCTATATAGCTGATTCATCAATACTTACTACTTCTTATAATCCTAGAAACTCTATTCAAAGTCAGGGAAATATTATAGCTGAAGATTCTTAGCTTCTTTAATTTCCCTTAGAAAAACCTTAAATCTCTAAGTTATATATATAAGAATAGTTTTAGTATTTTCCTATCTCTTCTGATACTCTTCATTAATAATACTATTCTTTATAAGTATTATATTCCTTTTCTAATAATTAACATAATAAGCATTTCTTTGGAAGGTAGGTAGGCATACAGCCTACATCTAGTAAAGTGATACCTTACGTTGAGAGTATATTTACTAGATATTCTCAGGGGAAGAGAAAATAGAGTACAAGAGTGAACAATAGTTATACTTAGTAAAAGAATATTATAGTTGGTTGATCTAAATATATACTAAAGGATAGTATAGAAGCTTTCTTTTATAGTATTACGCCTAGTTCTGGAATATTNTAGTTCTAGAATATTCTAATTAGTAATCATTAGAATATTCCAGTATACAGGCTTGCGTAAGCAATTACGAATACCAAAGTTAATTACTGGCAAGTACCCTGTAAAAAGAACGAGGTAGAATATTCCAGAGAAAATTCAATAGTAAGTCAAATACCACTACAGGGTAAACACCTATAGCCTAACATTTTAATACCCTCTCTTTTACCCTATAGTAGTAAAAGATAGAAAGAAGAGTTAAAACTCGAATAATTTTAGTACTAATATAGAATACTAAAAAAGCCAAGAATATTTTAAAAATATCTATAAAAGCTAGAAAGCTAGAGAATTTATAATATTTTCTATTAGTAAGCTAAAGATACTAAAGTATAGGAGACCTTTTAAAATAGCTAGAAGTAGTACAATTTACTACTTTAGTTTCACTCTTTTTAAGAGCTATTTTAACCTCTTTAATAGGTTTTTAATAGACCTATTAGTAGATCTTTCAGCAGATCTAAAATTAGATTCCTTTAGTTGATCTACTATAGTAACCTCTAGAGATTTCTCCTATTTAGAGGGTAAGTTTTCTATATTAGAAGTCTTTTAAGGTTTATTATAAAAACCTAAAGAATACTCTTTTTAGTAATAAATAAGTAAAGACCTCGCTATAAATGAAGAGTAGTTAAAGTTTTATTTTTAACGTAAAACCCCTTCTACTATAGTGTAATATTCTACAGAAAGTATTTACTAGAAACTTAGGAATATAAGAACTATTAGTTAGCTTTATGGTATTAATAATATTTTTATAATAAAGAAGTATTTCTATAGTACTAATACTAGTAGGGTTTATAGAACTTGTGCCTATAAATATAAGTTATAGGTTTTATATAGTAATTAAATCGATGAAAAAGTAGGTATTATTAGTTATATAAATAGTTGATTTAGTATTATATAACTATTAATTTTTATTCGATTTAACCTTAAGTGTTAAGCTAGGTTTATACTAAGTAATAAGATCTCTTAATAGGTATATACTATACTATATAACTATTTAAACTTACTTTTCCTTTTACTTAGCTATAGCTTTATATTTATATTTAAATTATATTCCCGCTTGACGTAGTGGTTTAATATCTAGCTAGCTCTTACTATTATAGTAAGAGTAGTAGGTTCGAATCCTGCAGCGGATAAGTATAACTAGTAGCTATATACTTTCTAATTACGTAAACTAATTATAGTAACTACTACTAGCTATTAGTACCTACTAATAGCTATCAATATTAATAGCTAGTAACTATTAATATAATAATTAGTAATAAGTATCACTAGCTAGCTAGTATCTAGTATTACGTAATTACGATCTTTAAAGAGTAACTATAATAGATGGGTTTATATTTCCCCTATTTATTACTTATTATATTAACTAATAGGAGGGGCTAATAGCTCGCTCTCTACTGCGACTATTAGTAGATATATTGCCCCCTGAAGTATAACTTTAGCTTTCCTACCCCCCCTACTAACTACTATAGCTAGCTCCTAGTTAATCTAAAACTAAACCCCTTATAATTATAGTAGCTAGTATACCTACCCTATATTAACTTTTTTAATAATAAATAACTAATAACTCCTTNTAGCTATATATAATTCAAATATCTCAAGATATTTAATTACTACTAACTATAAGTACTCTATTTAAAAATTAATTATGACCTCGATATCTATAACTTTAATATTTCTATTATAGACTAAACCTTACTTACCCCTAACATAAAACTTTATACTACTAACACAAAGGTTCTCTACTACTAATACAAACCAACTTACAATCTCTAAATAAATATAATAAGTATATATAACTTAATCCTCTTATATAACTTTAACTAATCCTACTTACTTAAAAACTCAGCCTACTCTTATTAGTAAATAATTTTAATATATTAAATATAGCTAACTTATAAATAATACTTGTATAGATATAGATACTCCTAGTATAGCTAGATAGCTTTTAAAACCTCTATAAATATATTACTATAATACTCTAAAATATCTAATAACTAGTATTATAATAATATATTAATATTAAAGTATTACTTAATTAATACCTAGTCTCTGATATTATTAGCTTAATATAGTTAGTTATAAGTTAGCTAGATAGTTTTCTTTTAAATATCTATAAGTTACTTTTTAATTATAATACTTAAGATAATTTTATTAAAACTTATTTTAATAAAGTAATATCTTTAGTTATAATAGTTATAACTAGATATCTCTATACTTATTTTGTAGTTTTCTTTATAGGTAACTATATAGATTTTGAGGAGATTTTAGTTCTATTAGAAGAATATAGATATAGAAAAGTGATAAATTATAGAATACCTAGCTCTTAGTACTCTATTTTATTCTATTTTTAAGAAATGTATCAAAGTTCTTAACCCTATAACCTTAATAATTACTTTTAACCATATATACTAAACTTTAGTTTAAAGAAAGCTTTTCCTATATAGATTATTACTATAAGGGTTTCTACTACTATAGAATTAAATATTAGAACTAGAAGTATAATTATCTATAATAATGAGTAATCCTATTACTATTTTGACTAATTATAAGCTAGTTTTAGTATAAATACTATTATTAAGTAAAGTTTATAGTTAAATCTATATATAAAGTAAAGAGCTTACATACTATTCTAAATACAGAACAAAAGTAACTAAATTATATTAACTAACTATATTTACTATTTAAGGTTTCCTCTATTTAAATAATTCCTTAGTACTAGTAGTATCTATAAGGTAAATAAAGCACGAGCTGATAATTAGGTATAATTACTTTTAAAAAGTCCTAGAGAAATATATAACTTTAAATAGATCAGAGATTTTTAATACAACTACTATATATATTTAAATTTTATATCACTAGAATACCTATTATTCTAGTTACTAAAGTTTATAAATAGGGGTTCTAGTACTCTTTTTATACTTCTTTTTTTTATAATAGTTTAATATAATCCCCCTTCTAAGAAGTTTTATCTTTAGGACTTAACTACTAAGATACTAGTATAAATTAGTAGTACTCTACTGCCCCCTTAGTATTCTTTTTTAAGTAAGATTTAGGTATTTATTCTAGGTTTTATATCTTGGTTTCCTAATATTAGATCCTAGTTAATATTAGTTTCTTAAGATATATTCTAATAATAGCTATATTCTAGTTAACCTAGGGTTCCTATATAGAATAACTAGTCTTCTTTAACTATAGAAATACTAAAAAGGTTTCTTTTTCGTTCTTAGCTATAAGGACTTTTATATTTATTATAATTATAGTTCTTCTTCTATAGAAGCTATACTACAGTTTCTCTAGTAGTAATTTAAAGGTTTTTTCTTTTTACTTATTCTATAGAATATTAATTTTGGTAGTTGGGTTTATGTTGTGTGCTTTTTGTGATTCTTTTAGTTCCAGAGATTAATGTTGTTTTTCTTATTGTTTTTATTGTTCTTTTTTGGTAATTTGTAGGTGATTTCTTGGTTATCGATTTCGTTGTTTTTTGTTGTTTTTTGTTCTCAAGAAGCTTTTAATTATTTTCGATTAAGGGAGGGTTTCTTTTGTTATTTGAATTTTTGATTTTGTGTGTGGGTTGATTTCGTTTTCTTTTTTGTTAATAATTCTATTTCTAGGTGATTAAAAATAATAATAATAATAATATGATATTTACCTTTGTTGCCCCCGTTGTTTCTATTCCGTTTACTGCTGCTATTTCTGTTTTATAGTAGCCTGGAAGTTCTCGGGTACTACTCCGTTACTCCTTGTTTATAGTGAGATTACTAGTATATTTTACTATTTCTTTTTTTTTGTTTTTACTGATTATTTTAGATGCTAGTAATAAGTATTTCTGTTATATTGCTATATAAAGTTAAAAGTATATTCTACTATATTTCTATGTTTTTTCCTATAAGTTATTCTTATGGCTATAAAGTATTTTCTAATGTTTCCCTAGGCTACTTATATTATCACTTTTATGGTTTTTGTTTTTATTATTTGTTCGATAAATGTATAGTTAATTCTAACTTCATTATTACTACTTATGACTATAAGGTAAATTTACTATTTTCTTTCTCCTAGTATTTTCTTACTAACTACTAGTATAAGAGGATTTTAAGAAATTTTAGATTGTAGCTAGGAAGGCTTTCTAGGTTAAGGTTTTTTATATTAATAAGTTTAATACTATATATAAGGTTAAGTATAAGGCGGTTGAGTAGATAGTTTCTAAGGGCTAATTTATAGTTGTTGAGGTTATAGTTACTACTATTTTATAGTATAATTGGTTTTGAGAGTAAGGTTTAAGGGCTATTACTATATTCTAGTAAATATAGGAAGTACAAACCTATACTATCTAAATATAGATAACTATTTGTATAGGCTTCTCTATTATTTCTTTAGAATAGTTCTTAATCTATTCCTATATTATAAACACTTACTTACCTTTTTAGTATTTTTCTAGTATTTCTTCTTATTAATCCTATTTTTATAGTATATTGATATTTTTAGTTTTTATTTCTTGATTGTTCAGGTTAATAAAGAAGTTAATTGTAATAATAAAAGTGATGATAAAGGTGATAATAGTTATAATAATAATAATAATAAATGATTTAATGTTTTTCTGGTTTTCCTTCCTCACTCACTTGATATTTTATATGTTTTTCTTTTTCTGGGGATAAGTTGCTATTTTTTTGCTGCGTCCTTTATTTGGTTTTCGGGCTAATATAAGTTTCCTGGTTTTATTACTAATAATTTATATTCATTATCCTTTCATAATTTACTAGTAGTACTTAGGAGATTTCTTCTATATTTCAATTGTAATTCTAATAATATATATTGTTAAGGTTTTTATAAAACAGAATTTATTTTATATTTGTTTTATTTAAATAAATACTAATACTTTCTTTATAGCTTTTTGTGATCTGCTATATAATTATTGTTATAGAATAGTTCTTGGGGATTACGTAAGTACGTATAGCTACGTAATCGGCTGTCCTATTACTATAAAAACTAATAAATAGTAGTTACGCGTGGGGGCTTTCTTTCCTAATATATCTATGTTTATTACAAATAAACTACTATTAGCTATTCACGGACTAATAAATAGCTTACCTTAGCTTAAAAGAGTAATACTGATTATTTATTGCTATTTATCTCGTAATAATTAATTTTGTGAATATTATTTATTAGGTTTTTAATAGGGACTATTTGGGGTATTAAGAGATTGTCTTTATATTCTTCTAATTATAATAGAGGGAAGCTATTATAAACTTATAAGAATACGTACAATACCAAAGCTGCCGTGTGACTCTGCTAGCTACTATTCGACTCTAGTAGCTTATATAAGATATTTACTATTCTATTTAAACATGTTTAGACGTTTCATTCTAGTTAGAAAAAAATATACCTTTTAATAACCTATTTTCAAACAATATACTATATTATTTATTTATTATAGTTATAAGCCTAGTTATATTTAATTATCTCTAAACTACTTATAATTAATAAATATAAAAGAAATCCTTTTTAATTTATCTTATCTATTCTTTAACCTATTATTTAAAAATAGTATACTTAACTACTAGTAGCCTTAATATAATAGTTAAGCTATCTAATAGCTCTAACTTTAACTATTAGTATATTATACTTTACTTCTATATAACTAGCTAAGATATATAGTAATATATTAATCTAGATATTAAACCTATCCTCAATATCTTAAAAATACTTAAACTACTTAAATTTAATAAATAGTTTAAATAAGAGAATACTTCTTAAGAAGAGACTAAAAATACTATCCCCTATATATTTACTACTCTAGGGGTTTTCAACTACTACTTAATAGATCTTAAATTTTAAATAATTCAAAAATCTAATTATAAAAAAACTAAGAAATACTATAACTTAATTTAGATATAAGTTAATACTACTATTAATAATAGTTTTCTAATACTTACTTAAATAGAACTTCTTAATAATAATAATATATCCCTTTAAACTCTCCTAAAAATTCTGAAATATTAATATACTTAGAATAATTCAGTTATATAATAATAAATTAGAATTAAATATAAAAAAATCCTCGAGAAAACTAATTTAAATATCTCTAGTCCTTTATAATATAATAAATAATATATTATCTACCTCTAAATAGTTATATATAATATCCTAGAAATCTAGGGAACTCTTATAGTTAAAGAATAACTTCAAGTATTTATATAATATATTTCGCCTAATTAAACTATAATTTAATATCAGGATATTATCTTAAGAAAAACTAAAAACCTTAAAATTAAAACTTTAACTATATATAGAGAAATTTTTATTACTTTATCTTATACTAAAAAAAGTTTATTAAAAAGCTATAATAAAATACTAGCTATTTTAGCTATTTTTATAAGAAAATCAGATATAACTTAGACTAAACTGAAATACCTATATAATTATAAGAGTTACCTATACCCTCTAGAAAACTATAAGTATATTAAATATACTANTTATATAATTATAAGAGCTACTTATACTTTCTAGAAAACTATAAATATATTAAATATACTATTACTAGTTTATATACTAGATTCCCTAATATTTAAATATCTATTACTACTTAAAATAGTATTATAAATAAAGTAAATAACTCTAAGCTTTATATTCTATAATAGAAGCTAGCTAAAAAAGGTTAGTTAAATACTAAGAAGTATACTAGTAAAGCTAAAGAATCTCTTTTAAATACTATAAAAACTAAATTAGCTCCCTTAACTAGCAAGTCTAGTAATAACTACCCCTCTAACCTAATATATATTAGTATTAATCCTACTCTCCTTAAAAAGTTATCCGAAGTTCCCTTAAAAGTCTTCTTAACTACTCAAAAACCTTATATTCTTCTAAAGAGTACTATTTTTAATAATTATAAAGCTATCTATATTACTAATTTAATAGATTTCTTTAAGAAAAGATCTTTTAAACTTAGTAAGGGAATAGATTCAGTTTAATATAATTTAGTTAACTTTCCTATAATTAGACAAAACAAGAGAATTATTAAGAATATCCTTAATAATCTAAAAAAGAAAAATATACTTAATTTAATATTAGATAATATTACTTATATTAAAAACTTCTATACTAATATTATCTTAGAAGCTCTACTTCTTAATAAAACCAAAATCTAATATATAAGACTAAA